>CAXHTJ010000015.1:7582741-7719913 GCA_964019445.1 Populus tremula | reverse complement strand
GGGGGCGGCCAACAGTAGCCGCCCCACACGTTCTCCCTCCCCTGTTTTCCTATAAATACAGGAGAGGGCTGCTGAAAAAAAAGAAGAAAAAACCCGAGAGAGAGGACAGAAGAGGGAGGAGACTGAGAGAAAGAGAGAGAAGAGGAAAGGAGTAGTAGAGGAGAAAACGAAAAAACAGAGGAGAGAGAGAAGGAAAATGCAGAGCCACCGCCGGCCACCCCACTGTCAGCGCCGCTTCCTGTCGCCACCAGCAGCTCTGCCATCGACGACAACCACCACATGTCAGCCCTCTACCCCTTATCTCATTTTACTGTTCATCTTCTTGCATGCAGAACGTGCACTGTGCACGTTCTGCAAGCCATGAATTAATTACCCGGTTACACAGTACCAGCCCATTTGGGCCTGGGCTAGGACCTCAGCCAGCCCATGTAAATGGGCCAGGTTGGCCCAGCCCATATATTTGGGTCTGATCTGGCCCATTTCAAAGAAAAAAGATAAAATCAAAAAATCACCAATTTGTTTCCGCATCTTATAATTTTTCCGCGTAGTTTTTATATCATTTTGATTAATATCGAGCAGTATTTTTATGTCGTAAAAAATACAAAATCTGATATTAAAATACCCGGTTTTTCCTCAAAAACTTTCAAAAATACAAAAAAAATCCAAAAATACAAAAAAATGTTTTTGTGCATACGGCCAAGTGTCTCAAATCAAAAAATTCATATCGTATTTTTCATATGTCAAAAAAATATATTTTAGCATGTATTTTGGCTTTAATAACCAGTTTATTAAAGTCAAGAGAACATTGGCCAAAATTTCAAAAACAACAAAAAAATTTATTTTGTTTGTCTCTTAGTATCCGGGGTATGACATTACACGTAATGCATATTCCGGATATTTAATTCTTTTTTCCGGACAATAGAACCCGGGGTATGACATTACATGTAATGCGTTTTCCGAACAATTAAAAAAAAAACACAACACGATTTTAGATTTTATCAGACATTTAAAACAATGCAGCCTACCTTAGGTGGGGCGTAGTTGGGGTGGTAATACCTTCAAAACAACCAGTCTCCGTACCCGATCTCTAAAGACCAGTTAAGGTTCCAGGTAACCAAAATACTAGGTGGCGACTCCCAGTCCATATTTTCACTTGGAGAGACAAGAATTCCTTGTCTCTCCCTATTTTGCCAGGAATAAATATTTCTGATTTTTCCTTCAGGGTGGACGATCGCCGCGCTGTCGCACACGTGCGACACTAACCATAACCATCAAATAACCACAGTGTCCGCACTAGTAATTTAATTCAATGGCAGCCTTAAGAACTAGATAAGTTGATTAATGAAGAAAACATAACTGTCCGCAACCTATATTTGATTTGATTGAATGTTATCCCTAAGGTTAATAATGTAGATCGTTACAATTATTAAAGTCAGTTGCTTCACAAGTTCATATACCACAACTCCAGTTTTGATATCAAACTTAGCAATAGATTGTCTACAATAATAACTTAGAGTCCGCTCTAGCAATTAAAATAAACAATCATAGGAAAAATAAGCATAGGAAAACATATTCATCATATAAACTGAAAAGAAAAGGTAAAATAAATCTCAGTTCTTGAAATCCGAAGGTTTCTGTGTCCTTGCCCAAGAAAACGAGTTTAGCCTTGCATGTTTGTTGAACAACTAATCAAAAAGGAGAGGAATGCATGATTTCAGGTTCTTAGAGGAAGGGGGTGTTTTTCTCTCTTCTGGCTGCCCCCCTTCTCTTCTCTCATTCTTTTTATATCCTAGGAAACCCTAGTCTCTATTTTACAAAACAGTCCTCCCTTAAGTATATTTACATTTAAGTACTTCAATAACTATTTTCCTAAAAAAAGAGAAATGCCTTGCATGAAATCTTCAAGATTTGACTTAGAGGAGCTAAATTGCTGAAATAAAAACTTGGTATCGGTTTAGATGCTTCGGAACATAATTTGGCTCGTTTCTTCACGAAACCTGTTTGTTGGCAAAATTCAGTTGTCATCTTTGAAAAATCATATCTCCCTCATATGACATTTTGTTTTGCTGAAATTTAGAGCATTATAGGCCTTTGAGTCAGGAATCCAAAAAAATTGAGTTTGCATCAATTGGACTTCTATAGCTCTAGATATTCAAGTTGGAATGACGAAGGTCAACACTGGCAGATTGCGAGATTTGATTTGAAGCTGTGATTTCCATGCTATTTTTATTTTATTTCTTGCCTTAGATGTGAAAAAGTATGGATGTTAGCTTTTTAATGCCACTAGAATCACTTCATTTTGACCTCCAAAGCTCACGTTCTGCACAAAACATCAACTGAAGGTCAAATTGTCAATTACCTCCAATTTATTCCTTTTTGCATCTTTCATCCAAAATGCCTTCAAAACATAAAACAAAGAATATCAAGGCATTTCATATATAAAATATAGGCAAAATACTAGTTAAATGTGGGTGAAACTATGAATAATATGGTTGCATCAGATATCCTGTCGCGGGGGGTCGCGATGTCATCTGGCGACGACGGAGGCTCCTTGTCATGCCTCCTGTGGTGAGGTGTGTTGTATTGAAAAGAGTTTTGGATTTCATCATAAATTATGATTAATGTCAAGAGTCTCCACCTAGTATTATGGTCACTAAGAACCTATGGTCTGCGAGAGTTTGAGTAAGGGGAAGACGCATCACCCCCGTGCACCCTACCTAAGGTAAGTTACATTGTTGTTGGATTATTTTTTCTAAGTCGAGTTGGTCTTTTTCTAAGGTTCAAGGCAGATCTCTCTTCATGAGAGACTCTCTACCTTATCGGGTTAAATCCTAACCATTCTAAAGTCTGTATTTTAGTATCGCATTTATTTACACCTTGTATCTTTAATACTCGAGGCTGTACTTTATCATGTAATTTTACACCCCACAAATATTAAAGTCTAAATCTGGATCCTAAAAAAGACTGAAAAAAGATTTTTGACATGTTGGCCAAATCTTAATGGATAATCATAAACTGGTTACGATATCCATTTTTGAAATATTTTTTTTTTTAACATGAAAGATGCATTTTTTTTTTATGAAACATATGCTTGGAAAATTTTAGGATTTGGCCGTATGCATGAAAATAATGTTTTTTAAGGGAGAATTAGTTTAAACATTTTTGAGATTTTGTTTTGAAATATTTCAGAGAAAACTGGGTATTTTAATATAGGATTTGTATTTTACAATGTAAATATATAACCCGATATTATGCAAAATGGATAGAAAAATATTTGAGAAAATCATAAATTTTTTAAAATGATTTTTGAATTTTTTGGATTTTTTTATTTTTTTTAAAGGAAGTATATAATATAATATTATATATTAATTGCAGAACGTGAACAGTAAGTTCATGTTCTGCATGCAACTTCTTAGTTGCAGATGGAGGAGCAAAGCAGGAGGCAACCTTACGGAGGAGAAGAGTTGTTGTCATTGGCCTGGCGTGAGGTTGGAGGTGGTCTGGTAGTCACCTGAAGCTGGTGGCGGCGTCTATGAAGGAGTCGGTGCTACTGCTGTCGATACTAGAGAAGGAAGAAAACGAAAAAACATTTTTGAGATTTTGTTTTGAAATATTTCAGAGAAAACCGGGTTTTTAATACTGGATTTATATTTTACAATGTAAGTATACAACCGATATTATGCAAAATGGATAGAAAAATATTTGAAAAACATAAATTTTTTAAATGATTTTTGAATTTGTTTGGATTTTTTTGTTTTTTTAAAGGAAGTATATAATATAATATTATATATTAATTGCAGAACGTGAACAGTAAGTTCACGTTCTGCATGCAACTTCTTAGTTGCAGATGGTGGAGCAAAGCAGGAGGCAACCTTGCGGAGGAGAAGAAGTTGTTGTCATTGGCCTGACGTGAGGTTGGAGGTGGTCTGGGTAGTCTCCCTGAAGTTGGCGGCGGCATCTGTGAAGGAGTCGGTGCTACTACTGTCATACTGGAGAAGGAAGAAAACAAAAATGGTTGTGCTGTTGGCTGCTATCGCCGTGGAGGAAAAGGAGGAGCTTTCAGTGGAGAGGGATAACTGTGGTGGAGAGGGTGGAAGACGAGCTGGTGGCAGTGTGGCTTGGAGTCGCTGAGAGCACGGTGGAGAGAGAGTGTAGAGAGACTTGTTGTAGAAAAAACTGGGGAGGAGGCTGGTTTTTTGCAATTTTGGGACCCAGTTTTCTCCTCCCTCAGGCCATCAATGGAGCGTCTATTTATAGGCGATGGAAGAGGGTAATCTCATCTTCACCGGGGTAAATTTAAGCCCTTGATTATGTTGGGAAGGATCCCAACCATTAGTTCAAAGTAGCCTCCCTGAGTTGTCAAATCTGCAGGAAAGGCTGTCATTCATCCTGAACCGTTCACATGGGATTGTAGAGGAACTGCAGGGGATTCGTTTCGTGCAAGTGTTGTTCATTTGATGGAGAAATCAAGCATTAAATGCACCTGCAAAGTAGGCTCCTACGTTGTTTCTTTCGGGTAAACGAGAAGACAATGAACCCAATTCCTCTCTTTCTTTTTTGTTTTTTTTTGTAAATGTAAAACGACACTGTTTTGGATTGAATTAGGGATTTTAACTTAATTTCAATTTAGTCCTCCTACTTTCAATTGATTTCAATTGAACCATAATTGGCCCTAAACTTTTGATTTAATGCAATTAAGCCCCTCATGAACTTCAATTGGAACCCCAAAGTTACGCGCCTTTTACAACATGGTCCTTGGTCTTGATTTTGTAATTTAACCCCTAATTGACTATTAAACTTTCAATTTATTCAATTTCACCCTCGATTTTTTGTCAATTGAACTCCATAGTTTTTCGCCTGCTGCATATTGGTCTCTGGTCTCAAATTTCTTCAATTTAACCCCTAATTGACCTTAAAACTTCAATTCTCTTGCAATTTGGCCCCTGATTTCAATCAATTAACTTGGTAAAAATTAATTTGGTCTCTTAAATTCCAATTTTCTCAATTACACCAAATTAAGCTCCCAAACTTTATTTTTCATCAATTAAGCCCCAAATAAAATTAATTTGACCCATTTAAAGTATAATTAAGTCCTTGTACTTAATTAAATCCTTTAATTGAACCAAAATTAATTCTCAAACATAATTAAAATTCAATAGGCCCATTATTAAATCAAATTGGCCTATTAAAAATTTTTATGTCCTTGGACTTAATGTTTATGCAAATTCGTCCTATAATCATTTAATTTGACCTTGAATTTGCATTGTTTTCTCTATTTTTGGGCATAATGAGGTACAATTAGGCCTTGAATTTCATCCAAAAAATTGCAGCTTAATTCCCCGGCCTACTTTCTCCATATTTCCAGCCTTTATTTTATTTTTTGATTTTTATTTTAAAAAAAGTTATTTTAGGGGAATAACCCAAAATTGGGTTATGATATATCCTATTAGACTTATGGTTCTTTTTAGTATAAATACTCTTTTGTAGAGATTTAATTCAAAAAAATTAGCATTCTTGTTGTCTTATACAGTTGAGTGATTCCCACACTAATTTATTGCAAATTATTCAATGGATTGATCAACTTCGTTTCGATTTTATATAACTTGTTAACTTCTCTTTTTAAGTATATGATAGGGGTGATAATTGATAAAATCTTGTTCCTATAAGGCAGGTTTTTATTGAGTCAAGTTGCAAACTATTCAAATATAATATTAGAGTATCTTGGGAGGTGTTTGTATAACAAACACCTCAAAACATAAAAGTGAGAGCTAACACTCAATGACATAACACACACACTCTTTCTTGAAAATATTTTTAGGAGATTTATCATTAGTGGTTTGTGTAGATTACTCTGAGAGGCCAAAAGCTTGGATAACTTGTGGTTTATGACAACTCATCTTTGAAAAAGTTGACTAAACCCCATAAAGAAGATCTAATCTTTAGGTAATTTTTTCTCAAACCCTAAATGATCTTAGATTATCTAATGAGATTCTTTAGACTCTAGAAAAAAACTTAAAGATATTGTTTATGTTACTTTTATTTGCTTTGTGAAACTTAACAAGAACTACATCTTGAATGGGTTGAACAATACACTATTTTATGTGTATAGTGCAATCAAGAGTGCAAAAGCACTATAGAAAGTTTAAGCCTAAAGATGCTGATATGAACAAGATCATAGTTGATAAATTTCTACACTTCAACATGGTCAACTTAAGGATTGTTATAAGCCAAGTTCAAGAGTTTCAGCTTATCTTGTATGATATTCGTTATGAGGGAAGGACTCTAAGTAAATCCTTTAAATTATTTAAAGTTTAATTCATTTTAATCTAATTCTAAGTGCATGAACTAGTACTTTGGTCCTAAACTTATGTTATTTCAAGTTTAATAATTGTTTTATATGCTTAATATGCATGCTAGGTTTATGTTTTGATTCCAATTTCAAATTTCAATATATAAAGGTATGTTAGGATTCTATTTAGATCTTTATTGTAAATTTGACTTAATTACATAGAATTATATATTTTGTAAACAACTTACGATCTATATGTAAGTGTATATGCTTTATAGTCAATATATTGGTTACATGTAGCACTAAAATATAATTACTACAATGTATTACAATTTTATACCTAGAAAAATCAATTAAGAACTTGATAGAATAAATTTCTAAAATTATTATAAAATAATACATATGATATTTTTCAAGAGGGAAAGTAATATTTTATCATTTAAAGGTTTATTAGGTGTCACTATAAATAGATTCAAGAGGGAAAGTAATATTTTATCATTTATAGGTTTATTAGGTGTCACTATAAATAAAATGATATGACTTATATTTTCTATAAGATTCAGCTATGTTAGAGAACATATGATAAAGAAACATCTAAAAACACAAAAAAGAAAACTAGCACTCAAAGACATAGTAATATCTCTCTCTCTCTCTCTCTCTCCTAAAAAAAGGGTTTTGGGAGATTTCTCAATGGTGGTTTGTGTGGATTACTATTAGAGGCTGAAACTTGGATGACTTGGGTTTTACATTGAAGAAGTTGATCCAACCTTAGAAACAAGATCTGATCTTAGGTAATCTTCGCATAAATTCTAAACAACCTTAAATTTTCATTTATATATTTTGGAAAACCCACACTGTAAACCAAGTTCAACACATATTATATGACATTTCCTTTACCTATATATTTTGATGTCAAAACAAATTGAATCAATATCTTTTTCATCATGACATAGCCAAATACCTTACCATTTATGAGTAGGTCATATTGTTGAGCTTTAATGGTGAATCTTTATGATGTAAGATTGCTAACTTTACCAAAAACAAAATAGAGAAGAAATGCTACCAAAGTGTTTTGATTAGATTTGTCTTCTATTGTCATATTCTCTTTTATGTAAAACCAAAATATGTTTGAATGTTGACTAAATTGGAAAAGCCTAGGGATCATGATCCATTGCCTAGTTAAAGCTTTCCAAGTTATGTTATATTGTTGTTCCCCCACCAACACCGAAAAAAAGAGACAAAAGAGTCATGAAAGGAAGAATTCATTGATAGTCTCCTTACTACATTCCTACATGAAATAATACTAGAGGGTTTTATAAATGGGAATGAAAACCTTGTTTTGGTGGCCTAGAAGTAATATTATATTTTTTAGTTAGTGTTTAATGACTATTTTTGGACAAATAAGACAAACATAGAAGGGATATTTTCCATGTCCTTTTCTTAAAATGAAAAAATCCACACAAAAAATGTTCTAGAACATTTATTTTTATGTCTTCGTCTTTTTCTTTGCAACCAACATATTTATGTCTTTTATATATTTGTCCCTTTTATCATGTGACACTAACTAAATGCAATCTTAATATAAAAAAATTATAGTGGTACAAAATTATTAGCATGGTTAAAAGTCTTTGTGTTGTCTCATAAATAACTTGGTGAATCTACAAAAATAAATAAGCATGAAAAATCATGTGAGAAACTAGTCAAAGGAATTGATCTTAGGTTTATAATGCAAGTGTTAGGTTTCTGGAACACATGCATGCAATGAAAATAATAAATTTAATTGTTTTAGGAGTCTCAAGATCTCATTAGATAGATCTAATGTTGTTTAGGGTTTATAAGAAGATTATCTAAAGATCAAATGTTTTCTTCAGCTTTGAATAATAACTTTAAGGTTAGGTTGTCATAAATCACAAGTCATCCAAGTTTTTGGCCTCTCACAGTAATCCCTTTTAGGAGAGAGGGATTATTATGTCTTTGAGTGCTACCACTCTTCTTTTATGTTTTCTAGGTGTTATGTACTATATTGTGTACTACTTAGAAAATAAAAGGTGTGGCTTTCTATTTATAAGGAAACTTGAAAACCCTATATATAGAAAAATATTAATTTGCCCCTAAATAATATCACATATATTATTTCAGAATAATTTTAGAAATTTATTCAATCAAGTCCCAACTTTATTTTTCTAGGTCTAGAATTATAATTCTCTGTTCAAATTACAGTCTAATCCTCAATTTCTAAAACTTATTTATAATTAAGTCACACTTGATTCATCATTCTATTTTAATTTTTGACAAATAGTTTTTATATATGTGACCTATTAGGTTCTCTAATAATTTGACCCAATTATAAATCACAATCCTAAATAAAATAGGATTGAATATATTAAACAAATTAATTTATTATCAATTCAATAATGGATTGATTTATATTTCAAGATCAAATATAATGTCTAGTAACTTATTATGATCCCTCAAATATTAAGAAAGTCTTTAGTGGTTTGACTTAATCTTTTAGTGACAAGTTTCTCAGTGTAATTATTATCCTTTCATCAATAATATTTTGATTTAGACATTATAGTATGGAATGTATCTACTATGTTAAATCATGTTTGCTCTCAACACTATAGTCAATGATTATTTGAATAAGATTTGAAACTCTTTTAAAAATACATTCTACCTTACACAAAAATTTACAATCAATACTATTTGAGAACAGATGAAACATTTTTCCTAATTCACCTAGGATGATGAATCCTTTTTTGATTAATTAAATATCTTCATAGAATTCATGTTATACCCAATATCTGCTCATTTATTACCATTGATTAGGACAATGTGTTGTAGGATCAAAACATAATACTTCTTATATAAGATAACTTAGTTATATTAAGTCTAAAATTCATTTACACAACCGTCACGTGAGTCTTTCCATAGACACATATGATCTTTTCTATATAGAATTCTCATACGGGTCAGTTCAGTATACATGTCATCTGACAAGCACTTACATATTAGTTCTAGGTATATCTCATACTTCAATTTATGAGAATAATTGTTTTCTTTTATATATATATAAAAATCATAATATATATTAGTCTCAACACTCTAATTAATTAATATCAGTATTAATAAAGTATTGACCAGGAACCTGTTAGAAACATTGTTTTGATGCAATAAGAATTTCATAATCATAAAAACTTTATAATTTTCTTTAAAAAGCATTTTTGTTTCAATAACTTTATCTTTACTTTATATTCGTTAATCAAATATTAAATTCATTAATAAAGTATTTGATGAATATTAAAGATAAACAAGTCTTTTTTATTAAATTAAATATATTGACATAAATAAAATGAAAGTCACTTCAAACTAACTTATTAGCTATCGAGCATATAGATTAACAACAAGGTTGTGATTTTGCCTATACTAGAACAACCAGACGTGGGGGTGCAATCGCAAGTTATGCAAACTGGACTGATTTAGCCTCTGTTGCTATGAAACTTCTGCTGAATTACAGATCAAGTTAGACAATGCCTTCACCAACTTCAGTTGCAAGTTATGTTTCTTTTCTTACGCTGAAGTATTTCAGTGATAACAGCAAGTGGACCATGTGATGGCAAAGTCAAGCAAAGCCAGTTATTGAAGATATTATAGTTCCTTGTTTTGGATAATGTATAGTTATTTGTTATTTAGCGGTGTGATTCTCAGTATTAATTAAATGCTGATTAATACGGTTTACTGTGTTGAAGAGCTAGGGAGGTGTGTATATAGAGAAGGGTGAAGATAACCCAGAATGTCTTGTTGAGGTTATCCCTGTGTGAAGCAAATCCAATGACCCCAATATGCTTTCTCCTGAAGCTTGGGTAATGGGTAGTGGCGGGTAACGTGACCGCCTGCTTTCCTTTACGCAAAATGCAGCACTGGCGGCCCTTTCCGCACTGTCTACGCATCTCTCCTCCGCTCTGTCAAGTTTATAGCCAATAGCCGATGCAATCACATGTGCCAAGTTCCAACATTTTCCACAATATCATCCATTTTCAACTCTCTACTCCTTGAACCTTTGCATTAAAGGCTTAACACGAGGACTGTATCATCCCTTTTTATTAGTTTCCAACGTGTATAACAAGTTCCTTGGAGAAAAATATTAGCAGCTTTGGAGTTTTAACAGAAGAATGAGAATTGTATAAATCCAAGAACAGTTCTGGATAAGGGAAGCCGACATTCACCGAGTCACAGAGATGGATAATTAAAACCTCTGAGTTTGACCTTCCTAGTCATTTTATTAAACACTGCTCCAAGAGGGTTTTTGCCCCTTGGCTTCGGTGTTTTGCTTATCTTGCCGACTAGAGAGATGCAATGGGACCTTTATGACCAGCCGGCGTTCCAATATTTTTCTTTCTTTTGAATCAATTTGATATGGTTATGGCTCAATAGTGACCGAAAGGCCATGGTAGGAAAAGTTTCAAAGCACAACAACAAAGTTTGGGTCCGACCCATCCTTTAATTTTACTTGTATATATTATCTTCTATGATCATTTCATCTTTGAAATTGAATATAGTGTGTGTGCGTGCCCATGCATCCAATATCGGCCAAAACCCCACCGTTGTCTTTAGACTCTTTACTGGCCAGCATACGATCTAGCCTTGGTTACTGCTCTTTCTACCTATTTATTTAATAGCCTAACTTTTCTTCTAAGAAAACTACTCCAATTCCAATTGTGTATAATTTTCCTGCTATTTATTTAAACCTTAATCTCATGGGGGGTAACCAAGGATTTGCATAGGATATCAAGACGATGTGACTTCCTAGATAGGTGACTTCATCCTTAAAAAAAAAAAAAAAAAAAAACCATTTCAGAGTTAAGATGCCGAAGCATCAATGATTGGCCTAAAGTAATAATCGTAATCGCATTCGGAACTTGCTAGATAGGTGTTTTATGATAAGCAGTGAGATGTTCATTTTTAATGTAAATAAAATATCAATATCAAATAAATGTTTTCAAAAATAAATTAAGATTTTGGTCATTGATTCGAATAGATTTAATAAGCTCGGATAATATAATAATATAATTAAAAAATAAAATATTGACAATAAATAAAACAAAAAAAAATCAACAATGATTCAATGCAAAAGATAAATACTTGCTAATATTATAAAAATGCATCTTTTCAATATTTCTAGATTTTTCTTAATGATCTTATTTGTTAAGAAAGTATAAATTAAATAAGAATAAGATAATTGCATACTAAATAATGAAATTAAAAAGAAAAAAAAAATTAATCTCAATTGCCAACAAATAAATTATCAATGATGAAACTAAAAATACAACAATTTAAAAAAACAATAACAAGAGTATCTTAGAGACAACACAACACATGTCATGAATTCTTAAAAATAAATTCTTTGAAAGAACAAGATATGATGATTTTTCATCATTCGATTTGAGCAAAAATTAAAAACCAAATCTATAACCTAGTCGCTGGATCAGGATAATCCTATGAAAAATAAACTAAATAAAATTGTGAAACTTAATTCTCGAATCACCTTAATATTGAAGGAAAAAATTTAAAAAAATAGCAATGACAAAAAAAAAAATCCTTAGTTAACCTAGTGAAACTATTGAATCCATGACTTAAGATATAATATTGTAATAATTCCATAGAAAAAAAAGTTAAAAAAATAATGAACATCAATTTCAAACAAACTCAATTGAGGGGCACTTGAATCATTCTACTGGGCAAAAGAAAATAAAAGGTCCAAAAAAAACCCTTAATCTAAGTTTAATGATTTTTTCTTTTATGGATATCTTGATAATTATATTATGCAATAAAAATATAAAAAGGCTAGATGACCTCGACCATTCTTGTAATGACTATGTAATGACTAACACGTCCCATAAAATATACCTTCTTACCTCAAAAGCTAAATAAGTTTGTTCTTTAAAGTATTAAAATGTAAATGTCTGAACAGTAAAATGCTTAGTTTTTTAGTTTTTTAGTTTTTTTTAATTTGCATTGGTATGACTTCACCAGTTTACGTATTTGTCATAGTTTGCAGATAATGCAGTGGCTGTTTCCATATATAATAAGTAGATTTTAATACAAGTGATTTGGTCTCATGAAACACAAGAGTTTAGGACAGAGGATAGCTTGTATTTTTCTTACTTGACAGAAGTGGAAGATTTGTCGGCTGTAGAGCGCAACAAGTATGGATCTTAACATGCTAATTGTACATAGGCCGGGTTAGGGCGGGTTTCTCAATTAATAAGCCATGACTTGCGTGGGTATTTTGTGAAGATCTGATAAGAACCCTCAATTTTTCTTTTGTTTTCTTTTCTTTTCTTTTAGAGGCTAAGATCTTATTATATGTAATCTAAGCCGGTTTTTGGTAATTAGTACAATAATCAGTGTTGATATTAAATAAAAGTTGAGACAGATGGGGGATATGAAAATCTTAATAGATATAGGCTGCTTCTTTTTTCCTGGTTGGTTGTAAACTTCGACTAGCTTTAAAGCTTTTAGCAAGAAAAAAAAAATATGATTCTCCAGGGATTTTGCACATCTGCCACCCTCACTGTTTCCATCTTTTCCTATCTTCTCTGGAAAAAAGCAGAAAAGAAGATTGGTAGGGGCTGCTTAATTTTGCGGTGAACCGTGTTTCGTGATTTTTTAAAATAAATTTATTTAAAATTATTTTTTAAAATATTTTTGATGTTTTAATATAAAAAATAACTTGTAAAAAATTAAAAAAATATTATTTTTATACATATTTTTTAAAAAATAATTTAAAAAATAACCCACTATTACACTACCAAAATTATTGAAATCTCTCTATTTGTCGGCAGCTAAAGTAGGAGTTGAATTCACCCAAGTAAAAATAAAGAATAGAAAGTGAGAGGATTTCAGCAATAAATTAAGCTACGAATGTCCTTTTAGGGGGATGAACCAACTAATCAAGATCTAGCAATCATGATCATTGGATCTTCAGGATTTTGCGATGGTCCAATAAAGAGCAAGTGCAATCCTCAACCTTGTTGGTTCATTAGTCACATTACAGGATGACAGGCAATATATAGTAGTATAGCACTGCCATGATTTTGCAATCTCTCTTAACGACCGTTGCCTCAAGCAAACAACAGTATCTAAAACTCTCTTTTTACATTTAATTCGTGGCATACTTATTTGATCTTGACTTAAGAACCATGAAATAAATTGATGAGCTTTTTCTGGGTTAGTTTTTCATAAATGCCCACAATATATATATATATATATATATATATATATATATTACTAATTTGATTTACAATGCCGTCGAAAGCAGGGAGGATGTTCCATAACTAGGAGTTATAGCAGATTAGAAGGGTTAATTATGAGGCGGCACCGACTGGTTATGAGCAGAAGTAATGTAGGTCTATTCATAGACACTTCGTCTCCTTTCTGTAAGCCTCTTTTCCATGAAATTTAAGCACACCTTTTACTATCAACACAAAACGACACCAAAACAGAGATAATCAAAAGAAGAGAGAGAGAGAGGGTCAGCGCGAAAAAGAAATTAAAGGCACTTGCACAGCTGGTCGTGATTCCATGTGGTCCATGCCAAACAGTACCTTGCTGCCCATCTCTCAAAGTATGTTGCAAGCGTATAACACTTTGACCTACCTAACAAAGGCTTTTTAACACAGGTTGAAATCACCAAATTCCCAGTTACATCATGGATATCATTAATTCAGGATGGATCTATCATTATATCTTACCTAACTTTTAATATTTTATAAATTATATACTTATTCTATTTATTTATTTTTAATCAAAACAAATTAGATATATCAGATTGAGCTAAATTTATTATGAATATTACAAATAGCCACGAGTTTAGCTTATATTACTAATTTTTATTAGTTCATATTTAGAGCCAGAATTACAGTATAGATTATAAGTGGCATGGCTCCCCCAATATGAAATATAATTTTCATATCTCACACTATCATTAAATTCTAGTTATTTCCCTCCTCTCCAGTAAAGAGACAAGTTTAGGGTATACGGGTTGAATTAAAGAAATATAATAAGAATCTCACTAGTAAGAATTTTGAAGTTGAAACATTTCAAAATAAAATAAAAATAAATGCTTAATTCACAAACGATCAAATATAAAGATAAAATGAATATAAGGTACATGAGTTATGTCGGGTTAAATGAGCATTACCATAAAATTGGAAAAAGATAAACAACAAAAATGCGGATAAAAATATTTTATTGGTAATTTCTAATAAAAAATGACGATGAAATATGTTTTTCTATAATATTCGATGGAAATGGAAATGGCATAAAAATATAAAAAATCAATAAAAAAAAATACTTTGATAATTTTAAATGAATTAAAATCCGATAGTTCCTCATCTCTTGACCTTTTATTTTTCCTTCTTAAGAAAAATAACAGCCCTTCTCTCATATTTTATTAGCAAATCCGGCCACCCCCTCACAAATCCAAACACCAAACTTGTCAACGCCAACTTACATCTATCAGTAGTATATATTAACTTTTCTTTATTAGCTTTATTTTATGTCAAGCTTCACTCCACTATGTAAGCAAACTCACCTATTTTATTTTTTTTGGTAAACCATTTATATTTTAAGCTAGTCTATTGAATCTCTTTGTAGTATTTGTAGTTTGCTTGTATATTTAAATGTTTTATATTTTTTTCCTATACAATTTTGTTGTATTAATGTTTGATTTGTATTTCAAGGTTTGTTTGAGATTTGGGGGAAATGGATTTTATTTTTCACTTGATGAAATTGAGTTTGATTTTGTAATTTAGGTTTGTTAAAATTAAAGAAATGATTGGCAATTTAATGAGTACTAATTATATTTTGTCAATTTAATTGTTAAGTTGAAAATTTAAGGAAGATTGATTTTGTGGAATTGGTAATAATTAAAATGTATTAATTAAGGTTGAATAAGTTTTAATTGAATAAATAATGGATAATTAGTAAGGTGCTGATTATTTTGTATCAATTTTATTGTTTAGTTGGAACTTTAATGGAAATTTAAATTTGTGTGGAACCGATACGAATTGGGGTTAGTATATTTCAACACATGAAGTGTTTGATAGTTATTGAATTGCGAATTTATTATTAATAAAAATATAATTTATTATTGATAGTTACATTTTTTAAAAAAATATCATCAATATTCTATACAAGTCTTATAATTAATGAATAATCATTCTTGAATATATTGAGAGTCAAGTGAAGGGTTGTGTAGGCGAGATTTTCTTGAAAAGGTTGATGAGTTTTGTTAATTTCATTCTTTCTAATTCGAAGAATATTAATGAAGGTAAAATTAGATGTCCATGTGCAAAGTTCAAAAATAAAAAGATCCACCATAAAGATATCGTGACAATGCATCTACTTAAAAAAAGAGTTCATAAAAAAAATACTCAAATTGGTATGCACATGAACAGCCTTATGTTTCTTACAAAACCAAGTTATAAATGATGGTTTGCTAAACTTTTAGTTCTAGCAATATACATTGGTTTATGGATGATAATATAAATCTTTATAGGAGTATGGTGATGAATGAAATGAGAATGAATGAGGATTATTTAGGTGAAGATTCACATAACATCCCTTTAGATGAAGAAATAAATGTAGATGCAACTAAGTTTTTTGAACTTATAAAATATTCGGGTGAACCATTATGGAATAGGTGCATAACTCAGAGCAAATTATCAAACATTGCACAAGTGTTTGCTACCAAGATAGATTATAGGCTGAGTGAGCATAATTATGATCGGATCATGAAATAGGTGAAAAACATGTTACCTGAAAGGAATAGCCTTAAATATAACTTTTTTATGGTAAAATTCATGATAAAACCTCTTGTCATAGGTACCAAAAAGTTGATATATGTTCAAACTTTTGCATGTTGAACTATGATGAATATGCAAATTTCACTTAGTGCAAAATTTGTCAGCATGCTCGATATAAAACACAATAGTGATAGAGAATGGACACCTATCACATACAAAAAATCAAGATACTTTCCAAGCACTCCTAAGCTGTAAATGTTATTTATATCTCTAAATACTACTTAGCATATGGCAAGATACCATTTACATGATAAAGTGGATGGAGTCATTATGCACCCTTCTGATCGTGAACCTTGAAAGTAGTTTAGGAGGATGCATCCTGAGTTTTTAATGGAGCCATAAAACATACAATTTCTCTTGGGTACTAATGGATTTAATTTATTTAGCTTTTTTCTTACACCCAATTTTTGTTGGCCGATCATCATGATAGTATACAACTTACCCCCAGAGATGTGTATTGTAAAAACCCGACTGAAACCTATCCCGAATGGAAAAATAATAATAATAATTTTTATTATTTAATTCAGAAATAAAAATGGGTTAGATCAAATAAAAGAACTTTAGAAAATATGAGAGGAATGAAATTGAGTAAAGGGAAAAGTGGTATAGTATAAGATAATTAAGAAGGAAAGGTTGTGGGGAAAAATAGGAAAAACATAAATTAATAGGGCCAAAGTGTAATATTAGGAATATTGGACTATGTAAAGACCTAATTTCTTCTCCATGACCGGCAACTAGAGCATTTAAAAGAGAAGGGAGAAAAGGGAGACTTATTTGATTTTCTTGTGTTTTTCTTGCTAAAATCATTACAAAAAAGCTTGATTAGAGTGTATAAGACATAGATAAGTAATCCAAAAGAGAAAATTAAGTGTTTTGAGTGAGTTGTTTGAAGGAAAATTAGAAGGTTAGGGTTTTAAAAAGGAAATAGGGGAAAGCTTGGATTTTATTACATCTATCTCTTGAAACCTCATCTAAATAAGGTAAGACACATAACCAAAGAGATTAATTGCAATAATTTTATATTTTTGTTGAAGAATTTCAATTATTAGGGCTATGTCAGAAATGAAAAATTGAATTATTGATTGTTGAATTAATGCAATTGTGATTTAAAGATGGTTGCAACCATGAAATAAAGAATGTAATAAGTCCATTTCAAGAATGGAAGAAACAAAAACCCCTCCCTCATTACATGAAGGTTTTTGCCAAAAGAAAACATTAGGACATTGGAATTTTTCATGCAATTGTTTGGAAATTATGTGCAATTAGAGATTTATTGATGTTAATAGGTGGAATGGATAAGGATTTTACAAAGAAGGGAGAAGAATTCTCACCTTCTTTTCTTATAAAGGTTTATGCCAATAACTCAATAAAGGAGGGAGGGTTTTGATTTGGGCTTTCTTAATATAAAAGGGTAGTTTTAAATAATCGAGTGGATTGTTTAAGGATTAAGATTATAATATCTATGAAGTATCAAAAAAAAATTTATTCTCTTCGATCTATAAATTCGACCAAGCCCATATAAGAGTATTAGAATTAACTAAATCAGGAAATGTGTAATTTGCATTATGTTGTACCAATTTAAAAATGGGAAAGAATGTATGATAAGTGGACATTTATGGATGATGAGATTGTGGAATTTGCAATGTAATTGAAATAAAAAATTAAAAACTATGTGAAAAATAAGATTTTATCATTAAAGTTTATGAATTGTAAATGACATGTTAATTATGTTGGTATACAAGAGGTTGCATGACCTAATCAGCAATAGAAAATCTTTTTATGCGCATAGACATCAAGTAAGTGTTCAAAACCTTGAAGCAACCTAATAATTATTTAAAAGAGTATTAGAAGGAATTTCCTTTGATTGTATCTTAGTGTAAAATTGTATAATTAAAAGGTGGATTAGAAAGACTAATCCATGGTTAATGGGATTAATGTTCGGGTTAATGGGTAAGTTGAGAAAGTATTCCTCTAGTTAATGCAAATAGTGCCCTCTCAAATGGGCAAATTGAGGATTTAATTTTATGGTTAAAAGAACTAATGTCCTGGTTAAAGGGTGAATATAGAAAACTAACTCCTTAAGTAATTGGCTTAACACCCTAGCTAGTAGGTAATTATAGAATTCAGATGACTTAAACAAAAGTTAAATACCTGGTTTAGACTAGAGACAATTTCGGTATTTTTGTAAGATTTGAAAATGATATTAAGGATTTGTGATGATGTTAGTATATTAAAGATAAGTTATTCCATTAAATGATGTTGTGAATATATATGTGCATGAATACAAAATTTTTATTTTTTTTAAATGATGTAAAGTGTGTGTGTGTGTGTGTGTGTGTGTGTGTATTTCAAATGAATATCTTTAAGTTCCTCACACCCTAAAGCTGAGAAATAGTTTCATGGATAACTGTCTTTTTGTTTAAATGAATGATGTATTTTGAAGAACCAATATTTTTATTGTAATATAATTTTGTATCTAAGAATTGTATTGTTTATCTTATTTAAATATGGATAATGTAATTAAGAAAGTTGTCTTCATGAAGTTAGTTTATAGTCTTATTGTATTTTTATTTAAACTTATTTACTTTTAAAACAAAATGATATATGTCTTAAATTATATCATTTTTAAATACTTGTTTTATGGAATATAATAATGCTAATTCTATTAAATGAATATTGGAAAAAATAGAAAGTTGATGTTATGTTTAAGTTATAGAAGTCTCATACGATGGGATAAGTATTGTGATTGATGTTTGTAGGTTGTGAAACTATTGAGTCGATAACTTGGTAATGAAAATATAAAAAAAAAAAACTCTGCTGAAATTTTGATTGTGTGTGTGTGTGTAATTTTTATTTTTGGGTTGTTACATGTATGAAGTCGGAATTCATGTTTTTATATATTGTCATACCTAGTCCACATAATTCAAGTAGAAATATAGATGTTTGTCTTCAACCATTAATTAATTGATGTCTCATTGAAACATAATTTTCAAATAAAGGTAGCATTGATGTACACTATAAATGATTTACCTTCGTATAGGACGGTCTTGAATTAGAATACATATGGAAAATTAGTTTGTCCATATTGTATGCATCATAATAAGGTTTTTACCTTATGCAATGGTGGAAAAGCTTCTTTTTTTTTATTATCACTAAATGTTCTTGCCAAATCATTATCAATTAAGAAATAATAGAAAATACTTCTCGAGAGGTAATGTTGAAAAGGATGTTGTACCGCCGATACTGTCAAGTGAAGAATTGTATAATGAAGTTTCAAAGTATAAAGGCATTGTGTTTTGTTTTTATTTTGGAAAGCAAAAGTTCCATGGTCTTAATGTGATCTATAATTGGATAAAGTAGAGTTTTTTTTTTCGTTTCTTTATTGGAAGACTAATTTCATTCATCATAATTTGGATGTTTTGCATATTGAGAATAATGTTTTTGACAATATCTTTAACATAGTAATAGACATGAAAGGGAAAATAAAGGATAATATAAAAGCTATAATGGGTCTATCTTTGTATTGTGACTATGAGAATATAGAGTTGATTAATTATAAGTTTTGTGTTGCAAAGCCCAAAGCCATATTTATTTTTGATAAGGATGCATAATTTATTGTCTATAAATGGCTTAAGAGTTTATAATTTTCTAACGAATATGCATTAAATATAGCTAGATTGGTGAATTTGTGGGAATGCATATTATATAAGATAAAGATTAATGGCTTCCATGTGTTTATATAAACATTCATTCCTATTATTTTTTATTTTTTATTATTTTGAGTCTTACTAGAGAATCAGAATCAATCACACTCCTAGAAATGATGATGGCGTTGAATGGCCTTTTAGTGAGAACTTGTCAATATATTTTCATCTTAGATGACCATTATCAAAGAAACTAGTAAAGAGAAGATATTTGGTAAGCATTGAATTCAGACAAGTATATAATTATATGTTATTTAACTATGATAAATTGAGATCTTTTTTTAGTAAGTCAATTTTATAATTATATTATCTTAAATTATCTTACAAACTAAATTCGGTAACTTTCTTGTAGGCAATATTATCAATTATTGTTATCCCAAAATATAAATGTTAGTGAATCTCAAATTTTATAATTATAAGATGAATAATTTTTCATGTGGTTTAAAACACATATGTTTAATAATTTGTAACTCCTAATTTTAGAATTATATTTTTTTTTCTTTGACCATTTAGGGTTATTAACTTTAACCAAATGTTCAACACGGGAGCCAATGTTGGTAGATTGAAAATTTTATCTTTGGGTCATGAAAGAAAAGTCCAATGTTATAATGTGTATTTTGTCAATGGATATATCTTTCATATTGAATAGTATGATGATGGTAGAAAGACCTTTAATAGTAGAGTTTGTGTAAAGGGTTCAACTTCCAATAAGTTTAAAGTTAATTAATATGACAAGTTAGAAGAGGTGGTTGAATTGTGATATCATAAGTCGCAAGGTATAGTGTTTTTATTCAAATATTATTGGCATGATATTGATAAAGAAATTAGATTAGATAATCACCATGGTTTGGTTAAAATTAATAAAAAAAGATAGACTTTGTAACATCAACGATGTTTTTATTTTGTTAAACAATGGTAACAAGTGTATTATACATACACTCTTTCTTTCATAAATGATCATAACAGAGTCGATTGGTTATTTGTTGTCAAAATAAAATCTAGGAGTTGTGTCCAAATTGTTCAAGATGGTAACAGTGAAGCAATTGGATGAGACGATGTATTTTAAATGGATGAGTTATTTGATCCATATCGAGTAACTTCATCTATAAGTTAAAAAATCTAATTTTCATGTCGCTAAGAACACTTATGTTGATGTTGATGTTGATGTTGATGTTGATGAGCTAAATATAATATTGTGTACTAGTGGACATATAGAAGTAGATGAAAATAATGAGATTTACCTTGATTTCAATAAAGAAGACGTTAAACATGATGATGATAAAAATAAAGAGAAGGATTTTAGTTAAAAGGTATTGAATATTTATATTTGAAATTGGAAATGTGTAGGACATTTATTGGTGCTTTATGATGCATTATGTTTATATTTATTTGATAATTTTGTTATATATTTTTTTAGATATGAGCTCATTGCTTCGATCATTGCACATGTGTTTTTCATTGTGATTATAGATTTAATGTGAGCAATAGGCTTGAAGATATTTGTTGTTGTTTATTATTATTATGTGTTTTGATGATAATTGTTGTTTCAAGATTATAACAAAAAAAAACAAAAAAAATAATGAAAACATTGACAGAAAGGCCATTTCATTAACAATTTCAATGGAATCTTTAGATACATTGTTAAATTTTTGACAAAATTTATAAAATGTTTAGGGTTTTGACGAAATTGACGATAAAAAATTCAATCAGCAAGTTAGTTTTGAATGAAGAAAATTTTGGGAAATCATATCTTTTTATACAGCAAATCCCATGTGCTGAAGTTCGCATATTAGCCATGATAAATTCATGATAAATGAAGCAACCTTTGTATTCATTGAACATGCATGGGGCCAGCTGGTTGCTTCTTTGCATTTTAGCATTTCAATTTGAAGTTGCAATATTTGAATAGGAATTTGTTTTGTATTAAAAAATTCGGCAAAGCATTCTTTTAACACTAAAATACAAATCTATATGAAACAAAATATGTTCCCCTGCCTATGAAATTTTTTTTTTTTTTTAAGTCGAAGCCTCAGCTTGGATACTCTAAAGATGTAAAGTTGGTTTCTTAGAAGTCACTCTTGGAGTTTAGGACTTAATATATACACATA
The DNA here is from genome assembly GCA_964019445.1 of Populus tremula. Lineage (NCBI taxonomy): Eukaryota > Viridiplantae > Streptophyta > Magnoliopsida > Malpighiales > Salicaceae > Populus > Populus tremula. The sequence goes on along the minus strand of CAXHTJ010000015.1, from coordinate 7,697,943 downwards.
CCTTCTAAGGAGGAGGCCTATTGCCTCGAATCCTTCTTATTCAAGCCAATCATCCCTCTCCCCTCTCTCTCTCTCTCTCTCTCTCTGACATTTTCTTCCACATCAATTCTTTTAATTGATTCCGGCGATGCATTTTTAACCTTTCTTTTCATTAAAATTTCAAACCCAGAAACATCATGCTTACACTAACATTCTTATATTAATTTTTTATTTTTTATTTTGGTTAAGAAACATTTTAACTCCTCTGTCCATAAAGTACTATCTCAAGAGGAGGCAATATAAACCTGGTGTGAATCATGGCAGAAATCACAACGTACTCTATGGAGAACGATTTGGGCTGTGGCCTGATAGGGGGAGCTTTCCTACGCCGGCATTTCTGGCCGACAAAGACCTCAGTGCATTCACTTCCTGCGAGCAACACCAATATCATAAGCCTGCCCAGTATTGATAGTAATTCAAAGAAGCCTCCTATCCATAATTCAAAGAGGCAACAAAACAAGCCCGAGCCTGTCATCCTTAATTCCTCCAATTTGCCCAAGTCTTCACCAAAAGCAGGGAAAAAACGGCATAGTTTGGTTCCTCCAAGGCCTTCGACTTCTCATCAAAAGAAAGAAGGTAGGAGACCCTCAGATGCTGGAAGAAGCTCAACATCATCCTCATCAAGCTCAGGACGGGTTAAAGTACTTCAAACCGACAAGGCTGAGCTAAAATGGGACTCTACCAGTGACTCCATAGAGCTTAGCAGAACTGTAATAGCTAATCATCGAAAGTCCAATGACAACAAAGCTCTTGTTCGAGCCACTTCTGGCAATGTAATGTTGTTAGGCAATTTGGGCAACCTAAGACAGTCTAGAAATGGGGATTTTATAGGGAATAATAGTCCTAAAGCTACCATTAAGACCGTGGGTTACCTTAACAAGAACCTTCAAGAGGTAAATCTCTCTTCTAGACCCAGAAATGGCTATAGTAAACTTGGCAGTAATGGTGTTATGGGCAACATTGTGAGGCAGCCTAGTGATGAGTTGCGGCAGGGACAGGATCTGCTAATTAGCATGGATCCTGAGGTTTTAAAGAATAAGGGAAATGAAAGGTACAAGCAGGGAAGATTTGAAGAGGCCTTGGCTTTTTATGATCGTGCAATTGCTCTTGATTCAACAAAGGCAACATATAGAAGCAATAGAAGTGCTGCTTTGATAGGATTAGGCCGTCTTATTGAAGCTCTTATTGAGTGCAAAGAAGCCATCAGACTCGATCCTTCTTATCAAAGAGCCCACTACCGTTTGGCAAAAATATATGTCAGGTATGCCTTATTTGACTGCCAATAGAGAGTTTTGTGTACTAAACAGAGCTCATAAACTAAAACCTGTGTGCTTTTGCTGTTTATTCTATAATAATTAACTTTTATTTATATATTTATGAATGATAAAACTGGAACGGTAGAGAGGCCCTATAATAATTAATGTGAAATTCATCATGCAGACTGGGAGAAACAGAGAAGGCTCTGAGTCACTACAAACAGTCAGGCCCCATTACTGATTCCAAAGACCTTGCTCAAGCTCAGGCTCTTCAAAGGAACCTGAACAGGTGCACCGAAGCTCGAAAACTAGAAGAATGGTCTCGATTGCTGAAAGAGACTGAGCGCACAGTTTCCTCCGGTGCTGATTCAGCTCCACAGGTGAGCAATTTTGAACCTTTTTTTCTTCTCTCTGTTCTTTTAATACAATGGAAGAGGACAGTAGTTCCAGTACAATTGTATCCACTACCTGTAGCTTTTAAAACTTATTCTTAAGCAGGTTACTTCTGTTTTACACTTAGGTTTTCGCTATGCAAGCCGAGGCACTACTGAGGCTCCACAGGCACCAAGAAGCCTACACGGCCTACCAAAAGAGACCGAATTTATCTGTTGAATCATGTGGCAAGTTATTTGGCCTGACTATGGCATCTTATCTCTTAGTGATCGGGGCACAGGTTTACATGGCTGCCGGCAGGTTGGTAAAAGTATTTCATTTGGTATGTTAGGCTCTTGTATCCTGAATTACTGATGTCAAATGTGTCTCTACGCAAGCAATAACTCAAGAAACAGGAGAATAACACTTTATTCTCAGAATTTCCACTAAAGAAGAATGTTGAGCAATGAAAATGTTGATCGTTTGGGCCATCTCTTTCTCCTTTCCTAGAATTTCCAGAGAGATGTCATCAAAAGGGGAATGCTGTTCTCGTTTACTTTTTTTTTCTTTTGATAGATGCTCTTTGGACTTTATTTAATTAATTAACATCGAATAGCTAATTTTTGTAATGATACTAAAACGATTGCATTGATGAACTTATTCTGTAATGCTGCTGAATTTACAAATACTCAGATATTTACCACAAAATCGAGCAATTTTAATCAAACTTGGTTGTTGTAAATAGGTTTGAAGATGCTATGGCTGCAGCCCAGCAAGCTGCTCGACTCGATCCCAGCAACAGGGAGGCTAGCACAGTACTAAAGAGTGCCAGAGCAGTAGCATCTGCTAGATTGAGTGGCAACTTGTTATTCAAGGCATCAAAATTCACCGAGGCATGTATCGCATATAGTGAAGGCCTCGAACATGACCCTTGCAACTCAATTTTACTATGCAACCGAGCAGCCTGTCGGTCCAAGCTTGGCCAGTTTGAAAAGGCTGTAGAAGACTGCACTGCGGCTCTTAGTTTGCAACCCAATTATAGCAAGGCAAGGCTAAGAAGGGCTCATTGCAATGTCGAGGTAAATTTGAGCACCACTAACGACTAGAGGGTTTCAAGATGGGCGTGGGTGTTAACATTTACGCCATTTCTCTAATATCTGACCGATAAATAATTAGTTTATTTATTTATTGCTTGATTAGCTGGGAAGATGGGAGGCTTCAATTCAAGATTTTGAGATGTTGATAAGAGAAAGTCCAGCAGATGAGGAAGTGGGCCGGGCCTTGTTTGAAGCGCAGGTTCAACTTAAAAAGCAACGTGGCGAAGACACCCAGGACCTCAAATTTGGTTCTAATTTGGTGTTTGTTTCCAGCAATGAGCGTTTTAGACACTTTGTAACTTCACCTGGTAAGTCCAAAACTAAAGCTTTTGCTGCTATGGATCTTGAGTGTGTGTTTGTGCGTATAGGGCATGGTTTTTTTGTTTTGTTTTGACGAGGACACCAAACCTTTGTGCATGAATTGGCAGGGATGTCTGTGGTGCTCTTTTGTAGCAAATATAATGGTCAAACAGTGTTGCAGCTGATGGAGCAAGTCTCCAAGAAATTCCCATCCGTCAACTTCCTCAAGGTTTGTTATCTGCAAGCACAGCATTGCATTGCTAAATAAATAAACCCAATTAAAGAAGAAAAACCAAGATTATCCAACAATAACAAGTTTTAATAACTATGGGAACTGCCCTGACAATTTCTGGCAGTCCAACTATGAATCACACCGACCATAATTAAGCAGTACTATATTTTCAAAGGAAATTACATGTCAGAGTTGAATCCCCAGCTCGACGCAAGAGGTCAAAGTGGACAGTAAGTCATAATAATTGATCGCTGTTGCATTGATGGTTTCAGGTGGAGGTTGAAGACCATCCCTACCTGGCAAAGTCAGAGAGGGTGACACTTTTGCCATCGTTCAAGATATACAAGAACGGATCGAGGGTTAAAGAAATTCCCGGCAACAACCACGAATTATTAGAAAAATCAGTCAAGTTATACAGCCGTTGAAGACAATTTGACACGAGTGTAGACATGGAGACAGGGAAGAAAACTCATTGAAGGAAAAATAATGCGGGCTGGTTGCGTTTGGTCTACAGCTTTGCCAGCAAGGAACATAAAAAAGAATAGATCAGATGTGGAATCCGTGTTGCAGCACCACAGATTAAACTAATGTGGAGATAAATTAGAGGTGGAATTGCTTGATGATAATTAAATTCTTTGACAACTTTAAATAGATTAAACTAAGATCAAAGGACGATTTGTGCACTCCTTTATTCTCTCCCCACCCCAGGTTTTTTATTTTTTTTTTTATTTTATTTTTTTGCCGGATCAGCAAACTATCCAGTATGCTGATGATTTCTTGAAAAAGAAGGTGAAGATTTTTTGCAGTGGATTGGTTAAAGAGAGCCGATGATTTTACCAACAAGAGTGTTTAAAAAGATTGTTCACTAAAAAAAAACAAAAAAGAATTTTAATAAATGTTGTGCTTGGTGATTATTAATGGAAAGAACATGATTTCTGTTGATTATTACAGAGATTCCCTATGATTGATATTATGGTGTTCTTGGTATCCACTGTCTCATTGCTATTGTGATTGGTGATCAGATAAGGAAAAATAGATATCTTACTTCATCAACATATCTTTATATTTGTAATTATATTTATTATATATCTTTTAATCAAGTCTTTTTAATCAAATTGATAGAATTGTATTATACATTCTAAAATTACCAGTGAGTTATATAAGGATATAGTAGAAAGACTACTCGAAATGAATTAAGAAATTAAAAAAATTTCCAAGTTAAAATTAACAAAGATATTATTTTTTAAATTAAGAATTAATCAACATATTTACCCTTATAATTACACCATAAACTAAATAAAAAGGGCTATTTCTTTTATTTTTACTCATGACTGCTTTTTTTATATTTTAATAGTTATTCATTTCACCCACTAAATTTTTATTTTATTTTATTTCACATTGTGATTGTGTTCGCGTGGTTTAAGGAATGATAATTATTTTTTATTAATCATTTGTTGTATTTGCGGTGTTGAAAAAAGTCCTCGGTTTTAATTGATGCTTGATTTTATATAATAGGATTTCATTTTATCAGTTTAAAAATATTAAAACAAGCAGAAAAACAAAAGTATACTTTTGTCCTAACTTTTTAATAAGTCATGATGCATGAAAAAGTATACTTTGTTTCCTAAAGTGTTTTAATCTTTTTATTTTTATTTTTGGTCTTTATATTTTGAAGTTTCATGTTTCAATCCTAAATTTCGATCATTTTACATTTCAAATCTTGAAAATTAAGATAAAAGAATAATTCATCAAAAAATAGAATAGAAAATAGAAAGTGCTGGATTGATCATATTCTAGTGATACAAAAATCTATTTTAGTATCAATGAATTTCTTTTGACAAGAGAAATGTCATTACATTGTTTTTTAGATTTCATTTTGTTAGAAATAAAAAAAAAGTAAAAAGGAGTTATGGAAGAAATTTATATTTGATTTAGTGTTTTATTTTTGGAACTTATTTAAGGGTGTTTTGGGTTTAGAAATTAATTTATTAGGATTCTTAAGGTGTATATTATGTATTTTTTAGGTTAAAACTAGGTTTTTAAATATATATATAAAGCATGAGTCTTAATTTCTTGACCACCTTTTTAGTGGGATAAATTTAAAAAGCAACAAACCACACATTATTTGTCACTACAGATGATGCATCATTCCTTTTATTTTGTTTTTTAAATAAATTAATTAAAAAAACAATATGTTATTTGTCCTTCAATATTAAAAAAAAAAAAAAAAAAATCAAGCATAAGCATATGGGTTTGGCCTTGTAAACCCAGACATGCTAAGCCTTTTCTTTTGTTAGGCCGAACGAGTGGGCTCAATCCCTTAGGCCGAGGCCTCTTGCCACTTTCTATTGTGTGTTTTTCAATTTCTTTTAGATTTTAATTTAAATATATTATAATAAATTTTAAATTATTATTCAATTTTATCATAATTATTAAGTGATATTATATGTTTTTTTATTAGAATGTTAGCAATTTCTTTTTTAATTATTATATACGTAATATGCAAAAAATAAAAAAATATACTCATGAATATTTTATTATGCATACTTAACATAACAGATTTTTTACCTCATTTTATTACATTAATTAATTTTTTTACCTTCAATCACATAAAATATGATACGTTATTCTAATATTTTTTTTTTTATTAAAACTTACTTTTAAGATAATGATAATTTTTTATTTGAAAAATATTTCTTCCTATTAAAAAACATCCTTTTGTTAAATAATAAAGAGAAGCAATAACAATAAAATAGACTTTAAATTGAAGAGATGTAGTTTGTTTGATTATTTTAAATGATTGAAAATCTTAAGAAACTTTTATATTAATTGTCACTATTTTATATTCAAGAAAGAACATGTTATTAATAATCAATTATGCCATTTTTTAAAAAGATGATTGGTCTTTTTTTTATGATGATATCATTGATTGCTTTATGAATAATTATGAATTAACTTGATATGCAAAATTTTAAAAATAATTTTCTCATTGATGTTGAATAAGAATGAAAAAAATTCTATTTTCTTTAAAAAAAATTATTTTAAAATTATATATTATTTTCTCAAATTTATTTTTCTTATACTTTTTCATATTGGTGTCTAAAAAAGATCAATTCATGGGCTTTAACTTTTTTTGCATTGAAAAATTGCTTTCATGATCATAGGTTTTGTTTAAAAACAATGCTTCTGTTGTCAAAATACAAATGAAATGCTTGAATAAGAAAATTAGATTTTTATATTTTATTAATTAAATTATGTTGCTTATAAAATATTGTTTTAATATTAAAACAAGAATACTACATGAATTAGAAAAGGTATTTTTAACCAAAAAAAATATTCTTCACCTCTGTAATTTCATTCATTATGAATATTTATTTTTATTATATGTATAATTAAATAAAATATATATTTTTAAAAAATAAAGTTTTTAAGCTTCACCGAGTTCATGATTTAGTTCATAAGATCGACATGTTAACTCGAGTCAATTCAAAACTTGAGTTAAAATGATATCCTCTTGAAAATTATTTGTAAAATCAATTCAGATTTTGAGTAAGTTAATTGTGTGTCATCTAATCTGTTAATTTAATTAAATTAATTTTATATAATTTAATTTAAAATTAGATCAAAATAAATTATAGATACATTTGTAAAGCAATACTTAAGCAACCATATTAGTTATTATACCGAAGCAAAATGTTATTGTATACAACTCTTTTCATTAACCATTAATGAGGAAGTGTGCTCCAAAACAACATCACATCGTGTGTTGTCCGAATGTGAATCAAACCATAGGATGATTTGTACTTTCATGAGATATAGGAGGATCATTGCAATTCAACACGTCCTTGTTTTGATGGGCTCTAATCCAGTGCATTCCCATTTCCTACCTTAAGGACGGGCCTCACTGGGTGCTGAGTTACAATCCGATCATTGGCAACCTAAGCCCACTCGTGCTTATTCATAGGCCTGTAAGGCTACCAAATTCTTACACAAACTACGGTGATGGTTTTGATAAGATAAAGGGGTGGTTTGAAATTATGTTAGGTTTAAAGTGGTTTTTAACTTTTTATTTTAAAAATATATTAAAATAATATATTTTTATTTTTTAAAATTATTTTTTATATTAGTATATTAAAATGATAAGAAAACATAAAATAATTAATTTTAAATAAAAAAATTATTTTTTTTTAAAAAATACAATTTTAACAAAGACCGAATACAAAACAAAGCCTATTATCATAAATTTTATATGAATATATTTGTCACAAATGCAATCACTCTTGCTACTATAAAATGAATTTTTAATAGAAAATGTCATCGTAAGCATATATTAGAATGTTATTTTTAAAACCATTTAGTAGGTGGATCAATGGTAAAAATTTGGGATCAAGGGGTTTACTCTCTTTGTGGTCTCAAGTTCGAGGCATATGATTACTAATATAATGGTTACTAAGGCCTACATGATTGTTAATTTTATGGCCCATCAGATTAGTCGAGGTATGCATAAACTGATCCAGATATCTATATTAATAAAAAAAAAATGTAATTTCTAATAATTGTCCAGTGACATTTATTTAACTTTAAAGGTATATGTATCAATTTTACTAGCAGTAATGGTGCACGAATTTTCTTTAGAGTATTTATTATATTAGGATTGCTTAGTTAATCTAGGACTATAATATGTGATTAGCAAGTGACTTTTTAAAATATGTCCTTTACAGGCTATATTGTCTTTCATGTGGACCAAGATTAACTACCATTTTCTACGAGTATCTAGACTATTAACTATTATTCAAGAATTGCTGCTAATAAGCAACAACTTTGCTGTTTTAATAATTTCACAAAGAGTTTGTTAATCTTTTTTTCTAGCTGTCTAGCTCATACAGTTAAGAAAAACTTGTCGGTAAAATTCGTCCGTGAGTCACTTGCCTTCTTTCTCTTTTTTTATTTCTTCCTTTTCCTTTATTTTCTCTAAAAAAAACAACATATTCCCTCCTTTTATATTATCATATATCAACTTCTCATCATCATAAATTCAGCGATCCCAATATTTAATTTATCTGAATCACTGTTTGGATTCAATATTTTTTTTAAATCCCCTATATTAGGGTGCCGTACACATTAATGTTTTTTAACCAAATAAAAATTACCCGACATTATACTTACAAAAACCCGTTATAAAAAAATCAAAAGCAATTTGATCTCAAGTTTATTTATTTTTTATTTCAATGGCATTTTGGTTGTTTTATTTTGCATTTTAATTGTTTATTATTTTTTATATTTGATCAAATACCAAATCGACTGTTAGCTAATATTATAATAGTGAAAAAATTGTTGTGAAAATACAAATATACCTCTTAATGCTAGGCTTAAAGTTTTTGTTTTTAAGGATATTTTGGTCATTTTATTGTGCAATTAAAATGGAAAAGAATATATTTATCCTTGATTAATTTAAAAATAATAAATGAACTATATAAAAAGATTTCAATGTACTTAAAGTCAGTGTTAAGTTGTTTTATTAGAGAAACAATACAATTATTACATTGATACGGTGAATAGTAACAATTAGTCTAAGTATTTTTCCAAGTAAAATTAGGTTTTGTTAATGATAATTAATATTGTGGATAAATTCCCACAAAATATTCTCACTACAGTGAAGGGACTTGCATCATAAATTTTGTCACATGTTATGGGCATTATCATTAGTCATTTTTTGTACTAGGCTGTTTCAGCATGGCTTGAGACATAATTATGAGGACAGCAAGCATTCTCCCTTATGACCGTTTCTTTATCTACAGCGAGGATGGAATCACAACTGAAAAGACATCAACTGCAGTCACCATATCGGTATAATTATAGAATCTCGACAACCTAAGTAGGATGACAGATATTAGATCTCAGATTCTCAGTTTTGCATAATCCTGGCGGCCATGGTAAAGAGCATGTCAATTTACAGTGTGCATTTATCTTGTTGGGCGCACACAGAATAACAAGCTGTTGCTTTTCTGACAAATTATTGCTTCAGAAAACTTTCCTATGACCAGTTGCTTCTAAATTTCGTATCTGCCTCCTGTTACTTCTTGGGGGTATGTCAGTAGCCAAAATAGGAATTGAATTTAGCAAGGTCTCGAGTTCAGTCCCATGTTTCTGGATTCATGGTTAAATTTGAAAATCTACATTTTAATGAAATTGTGCAAAATAGATCTGCAAACGAACTTGTGAGAAACAGGGAACCTGGATCAAATTGCATGTGACACTTCAATTGTCTCTAGTCTACGCAGCACACGAGAAAGCACTATGTAATAACATAAATGATATGAAGTTGGTAGACTCAACTATCGTCCTCCTCCATACAGCTCAAGAAAGCACTGGTAATAGAAGCTCAAAAAATAAAATAGAAAAAGAAACTGAGAAAATACAAGTAATAGACAATAAAAGCTTTACACTGATCAGATTCTGAATTGAGTAAGGTAGGCAAAATTACAGTACAAGATATACATGGCAGCCAAATTCTTAATTTCCAGGGAAAGGATAGAAAAGCTGTACAAATGTATCAATTCAACTTCAAATCTTATCAATAATAGAACTAGTAATGGTGATCGGGATTTGATTTCCAAATCCCACACAACAATTCTGAAAGGAAAAAGAAATACGGTATAAAAATTAATTATTGAACAGAGAGAAAGTAATTACTTGGCAGGGACTTTGTAAAATGGAAAATGTAGCAGGATCACCAGGTTCATGATCATCTCTTCCAACTTCTACTTCTTGATAATGGATCTCTCATTCCACCAACAACCCATGTTTCCTTTGCTATATCAGTTGAAAGTTTATTGAAATCAGTATCATAACTCATCACTACCAAGTTCTCTTTTTTACTATTTCTTTTCTCTTCCTCCATTAAAGTCTTTAAATTCTTTCCTTTCTTCTCTTCTTCCTTCCTGTCTTCTTCTTCCTTTTCTTCTTCTTCCTCTTCCTGCCAAGTCTTTTCCGGAGCAGACCTGCACCTCATAAGCAGGAGAGCATTAGGTGGTGGAACAGAGGGCAGCTACAGACTCATCATTGCAACCTCTTTTCTGTTTAATTTCTTCTTTGAAGAGACCAGTAGTGCTATTCTGATTCTCTTGCAGCATCATGAACCATTTAGAAAATACGGTTCTTGAATCCTCATTGTCACTTCTTCCTCGACACCAACATGGTTTTCTTGATATCCCGTACTCTTCATCAACTTCGTCATCATCACTGTGATATCTGAATGAGCTGGAAATGAACCAAAGCATCGAAAATCGAATCTTATGTTTCTTAAACATGTCAAGAATGCATTATATCTTTCTTGAATCCAAGTGAGTCAATCCAGTTGATTTTTTGGTATGTTTCCTGCTGTTGTGAATTTTTTCAATCTCTTCCATGACTGATTGCCAGTTCTTGCAGGAACTTTCCTTGTGCTGACTTTGATCTGCCCAGCACAAGTTACTTTTGGTGATGTTGGTTCTGATACCTCTGATCCCATTTGCTTGGCTTTTGGCCCATAAGAGAGGACTTGCTCGGATGCCAACACCCCTGGTGCTGGATTTCTTCAAGTGGTGGTGGCGTTGCTGTTGGTGGTGATGTCGGTTCTGGCGGGGTTTGCTGGTTTCGGAGGGCCTTGCAGGACTGCAAATGGGTTTGGGCATTAGCGTTAGATGGGCTCTAGAAGGAAAACACACTAACAGATCTGCTGATGGAGCTCTCCTGATTTCTCTTCCTTTCATTATGATTTTTTTTTTCTGTGGTTAACTTGAACCAATAACTCAGTTTCTCCCACCTTGTTTAGTTCTTTTCTGTAGATCTTGAGGTTGATGAACTATATATGTTTTTGTTTTTTGGTATGGGCTCTCTGCATGGAAGGTTTTAAGAGAAAGAAAGGGAAGAGAATTGACAGCTTCCATGTGCTATTATTATTGCCTTTTTTTTTATTAGTATCTTTCTTTACCATCAGTTTGTCCATTTTTCTAACACTCCTTTTTGCTGCCCTTCGAAATGGGCCCACAAGTGAGCTTCTTTCTTAGCCTTTGCTTTTCTAATGCTTGCCAAACTTATTTAAAGACTTGCTAAAGGAAGATGACCAGTAAAGTTGAAACCCACGAGCCCTCTTTCATGAACCAATCATAACCACAACTTGCGACTTCGTGTGCCCTTGCCAGATATTACTCAGCACTATTTTGGCTAGCGCCCGCGCACACTCCAAAGCCACCCCTTCATGTAGAGAGAGCTGTCAGCTTCGTTGTGCTCATGAATTAGAATATCAATACCATATGATCCAAGGCTTTCAGCTCAATAAAACCTGTCCTAAATGGATGCCAGAGCAGAAAAAAGAAGGTTATTTTAGAGGGAGGCAGGGAATGTTGAATTTTTACAAGGACAGGAATAAAAATGAAAAGCGCTAGCGCACCGAAAGTGTCATTAACTGTGAAAAAGGGGATTGAGATTAGTAAAGTGAGTGTGCCATAATGAAGGATGCAACGCACTTGAGAGCATGGGGGGGGATGGGCCTCCTCCGACCACTAAACCTTGCGTTACGATTAACCTTTTGTTTGCTTTTCCTCGGGACCTTCCACGAAGGAGGTCCTATGTCTTTTTTGCTTCTCTTTACGATTTATAGTTATCAATCATGATGATGATAGGATATATACGAGAGACTAGAGCTCGAGATTGCTAAAGTGGGGACTGATGTTGCCATCCAAACCATGTCGCTTCTTATCCTTGTATGCTGTTCGGTGAGGTAAGAGATTGAATGGTATTGCGGTGATAATTGTTTTTTTGTTTGAAAATATATTAAAATAAATTATTATTATTATTATTATTATTTTTAAAGTTGATTTTTGATATCAACACATTAAAACGATCTGGAAAAAAAAAATAGTTTGAAGCAAAGAAAAAAATAAATTTTTTTTAATATTTTTCAAAAACACTTTTAAAATACTAAAACAAACAGACAATATATTTAATTTGCAATGCCTTCGTAGTTGGAAATATTTTTCTCCGTACATTTTGCCTCTATCTTTTTTTAGAAAATGATGGTTAAGTTGAGAATGAATGCAGATTTGTTTCATTTGAGTTTGTTCAGCAAAGTTCAAATAAAGCTGATGACATCCTAATTGGTTTCAATTTAATGTTGCCCATCTAAGGTAAGCATCGTTTGTAACAACGTGAAAATATTATTTTTCTTAGTTCAAGAAAACACTTTCTTTTATGATGATTTTATTTTAATTTTTTATTTAGTTTAGAAAATCAAGATTGATAAATTTTTTTAATTTATTTTTGGATTTCTTAATTTATTTAGAATGTTTTATAAGTTTATTTAAAGAGTTGTAAACCTTTTAAAAAGACAAACCATAATAGAGTTTTCTCTTTAACAATAAAACTATGAATTAAAGTTCTTGTGTTCTATTCTATTTCAGTCATTAATCCGTTTCTCTTACTATTGTCCTATTATTTGTGTTTTTGTCTTCGTTAATTGCTATTAGAGCTTACCAAACAGTTGGTGAAAAGGCTTGAATGTTAGGAAAAAGAGGTTGATCAAGGGCCTCTAGTCAATACATAAAATCCATTCTAGAGGAAGATGTAAAGGAGGCAACCTCTTAATAGGGAAGAACATCATGAAGATTTTGGTTTTCAAATTAAACTTCATGATTTTACAAGAATTTTACAAGCAGATGATTTCATTAATTAGTTGAATGAAGTTGATAAATTTTTAGTATAAAAAGGTTTTAGAACATATAAGGGTGAAATTGATTGCAATTAGATTGAAGTGTCAAACATTTAACTAGTGGGAGCAATTAAAAAGGTCACGAGAGAGGCAATGAAAGTCAAAAATTCATAACTAGGAAAAGATTAAGAAGAAGATAGATGAAAGAGCGTTTCCTTCCTTTTGGATATGCAGAAACCCTACACCAACTGTTCCATAAATTGAGATTAAAAGGTAAATATATAAATGATTATACTAATGAGCTCTATCGATTAGTGGCTAAGAATGACTTGGCATACACAAAAAAGCAACTAGTTTTGTGAGATATCTAAGTGGTTTAAGGTGGTCCATTTAGGATGTGTTGTGCTTATTAATTTTTTTAGACAATTTTGGAGGCATATAAAAGGGCTCTGATAGTAGAGAAACAATAGTCTATTAGGATAGTTAGCAGCAGTTTTTGTACAAATCAATACAAACAGAGGACAACCCAAAAATAATCAAAAGCCAACCACCTCCAAGCTAGACCTACTCGGCAAAAATAGTAGACAACAAGTTAGAGTACATATCAAAGTTTTGGTTCGACTTTTCAAATTTGTTGTTATAGATGTGGCGAATTAAGGTACCAGGCTAATTAGTGCAACCAACCAGAAAAGTCATCTAAATAATAATTTATCGATAGAGGAACCTGTGGATGATTTGACTGATCTTATTTATGATGACTCATATAATAGTGAAGAGATGTTATATGGAGATTGTGGTGTTAACCTAGTTATTTGAAATGCTTCGTTGACTCCCAATGGTGATTCAAAAAAAGATTATTGTCACACTAACATTTTCCACTAGATATGCATTATAAAAGATAAGGTCTGCAACTTAATAATAGACAATGGTAACTGAGGAAATATGGTGTTCACAAAGACAGTAAAAAAGCTCCAACTGAAAACCAAGAGTCATTCTAAGCCATACAAGCTAACTATGCTAAATAAAAACATTGAGGTATTTTGATAGGTAGAAGATATTTTGATAATGTTTGGTGTGATGAGGTCTTTATGAATGTGTGTCATATATTATTAGACAAACCATGAAAATATGATAGGAAAATATTTTTGCTTATGATGATTTTTTCTATTAGTTTAGAAAATCATGTATTAATATTGATAATTTATTTTTCTAGTTTGTTTAGAACTTTAATCACTTTTTTTTTTTAATTTTCAATTTTTTTTTTAATTTGTTTAGAATGGTTTCTGGCCTTATTTAAGGATTTACAAATTTTTAAAAGTGATTAACCATAATAGTGTTTTCTCTTTAACAATAAAACTACAAATTAAAGTTCTTATATCATATTCTATTTCGGTCATTAATATGTTTTTCTTGCTATTATCCAATTGCTTGTGCTTCGTCATGTGTCTCGCCAAGCCATCTCTAAATCGCAAACCTGTTTTTAATTATCCTTTTAGTGTATTGAAGATTAATTACTAGACCATATGGTATTGCTTTTGCTGTATGAATAAAAACCATTTTCTTTGCCAAACAATTACACAGTTCCCTTACTCATACATGTTAATTCACCCTTCAAACATCAAGGGTTACTCAATTAAGCACACAGGCTGTAATCCAGGGGCAATGAGCACAGACCCTTTTCGAGCATCAAGAGAAAAGAGAGGGACGGGGCTGGGGGGTCATGCTTATTAGTTTATTACTCTCTACTTTTTTGTAGAACCTCACCACTTTAAGAAAGGCTCAAGAAGCACTACTGTTGAGCATAATAAAGCAGTATCTCATGATATGGAAGGATTTGAAGCTTAGTTTCAAGAACTGATATTGTTCCCTGTACTTCCTGTCATGAGTTGCAGCATCTCTATCTTCTTAGCTTGTGGGTCTAAGCATCTCTATCTTCTTGGCTTGTGGGTCTTAGCTTTTTCGTAATTCAATTAATTCAACACTCAAATGCATTTATTCTATTGAATGTTTATTAGATGGATATCTACTAGTTCATGTGGATTAGACTATGCAATTACACCATAATTGTCAATTGTAATACACTTCATTAACCAATCAAATATACTTTTGGTGCGTATGAATCCAGCCCCCCTGCTGACCGAGTAGCTTTTTATGCATATACTCGCATAAATTGCTAATATGGCATCTTAGTATTGATCTTGTGTAAATTTAATAGACGGTTATAGGAAGAAAACTAGTAGAAAAACTTGTGCAGGAGGAGTTCATTAGTGAATCATTAATAATAATAATAATCTTTGTGATTAATATTTGCTTAGTTAAATAATAGATCGATGAAATCCCATTTCACTGGGTCATTATTTAATGTTTCTTGTGAGCAAATAATCCATGTATCATTCTTTTTAAGCAAGGAATAATTGGGATGGCCCAAGGCCCTTCGTGTGTGTGGGTGTGTGTGTATGACCACATGATGAATGAAATGAGAAGCAAAATCCAACAAATCATCCACTCAAAAAACCCAATGAATCATTCTTTTCTCCCTCTGTTTAACGTAATATTTCCTGTTGACATTTTACTAACCTCCTTCCACGGACATGAGAATTGGTTTGGACACCATAGTTATTACACCTCAGGAGGGGATCGTAAGATCGGGTTACAGATGTAGTAGTTGAGACAAGCCAATTATTTTTTTTTTAAAAATTAAAATTATGTGCTTTGGATTTTTTTTTTTTTTCAAAATTAACTCTTTGGTCAGGTTTTGACCTGATAAATCAAGTAACATTTAAAATGATTTTTTTTTATACTAGATTTGAAGCTAGGAGTAGATTAGCTGAATCCTAAGTTAGGCCAAGTTTATTAATAATACTGAACACACGAGTATAAATCGGATAGCTTGAAGTTAGCCACTTCTCTAACTCCAGGGTTTTATTTCTTGGTGATTCCTATGATGGACTTGTTAGGTATTGCCATTTAGTGGCAATACCCCACCACCAAGTTGGTGGTGGCTCCACTAATACCACAATTAGTGGCATGATTTAAGCCACCATTTGTCCCCTACATGTGCTGGAGAAGGCTGCTAAGAAATGCCTATAAAGGAGACTTATATTTGAGAGCAAGATTGTTAGAGTTGAGAATAACGTGAGTGTGTGAAAGAGTGAAGAGAAAGAGAAGAGAAAGGGCTGCTGCCATGCAGCTGCAAGAGCAGCAACGAGAGATGTGAGTAGAGTGCATGTGATCCTCCTTCATGTATTTATTGTATTCTTTCTCTATCTCTAATAAATGGACTCTCTCTCGTGGATGTAGACGGTTTTGCCGAACCACGTAAAATATTGTTGTCAGTGTGCTTACCGCTTTGTTGAGCAATTATCAGTACATCACCGGTCGCCGGAATCCGCCCAACAATTGGTATCAGAGCTGATGGTTTAAGTGGTGTTTGATTTTTTTCTCAAAAATGAAAGTTGTCAAAATAGTGTTTTGACCATACCACTGTGTAGAGGAGGAAGAGACGAAGACACTGGTGAAAACCGCGTCGAAATCGGACGTTGGAATATCCGTCACGCTCCGGCGAGGTGACTGGTCACGCGAGCAGACGCGCGCCACGCGTCTTCTTCGTCCGGATGGGCTGACCCGACCCGCGTGGCTGACCCGGATATGGATGACGTCAGCATGACGTAAGTATGGCGTCAGCAGCACAATAGAATGACCCAGGATGACATCAGCATGATGTAATGGTGACGTCAGATACACAGTCAGCATGCCATGTCAGCACCCGTCAGAGCCACGTCATCACAGTGGGCCCCACATGCCATGATGCGCGAGCCGAGTTGAGTCGAGCCGAGCCGCGAGCCGAGGGAATGGATTCTATGCAGCAGAGTCTACGTGCAACCGGATCTGAGAGTGAATCTGAGCCGTTGATCAGGCCAGAAATGTTTTGATCAAAATCTTAGCCGTCTGAAGTGCGATTTGGACGATTCAAGACATGTTTCCAGCTAATTTGATCATTCCGGATGCAATGGTACGGTCCGATCGTTGAGATTCGAGACCATAAATAGCAGTGGTGTATTATTAAAGATAGATTGCCCGATCAGGAGGCATCTGAGGGTCGTGATGGTGGTCGATGGTGATGAAGAAGAAGAAGGTGCACATGTTTTCCCAATTACATGTGCTGAACTGTTAAATGGAGAAATGTAATGCCTTGATGGAAGGCAAAATTGGGACACTCTGGACACCCGGTTATGTGGACATTTAGAGGTGGAGAGTGAAAATTGACGAAGACCAATCTTGACGAATCTAAGAACTGTAGTCTCGCTAGATGATGAGAAATCAGGTATTAAACCAGTATATTCCAGATCACATGTAAAGGAAAGCCGCAACAAAGCTAGCAAATGGTTGTATATACGGAAAGACAGTACGATGGATAGATATGGCCTAAGAAGTTCTGTCTAGGAGATTGGGTTTTAAGCGGGACCAGTGTGACCCCTCCAATCTTTTCTGGGAACTTGCTTAGTGGAAGGATTATCCATACGATACTATTTTCGTATATATAGCAGTTTGTAATGAAACGGTTGAAGACTAGCAGGATGACAGCACAAGGGGAACAGTTGGGTTCCGCATGATCAAGGATCTGATGAAGTAGTGATTTCTCCAAAGAAGGCAGATTCGGTGACTGTGACTTCTCGAAGGGAGAATTGATGAAGACCTTGATAATGGAACATAAATACAGCAAGGGGATAAAGATTAGCACCCTATTTTGACTTAGACATGTGTTGTGACAGGATGAGCTGCTGTCAAACATAAGCAAGGAATAGGGAGAAATCTGGAGAACAGTAATTGCACGAGGGCACACGAAGATTGTGCAAGAGTACCCGAGGGATCCAACGAGGTACTGTAATGAGACAACAGGTGCAAGGAGAAGAAGTGTTCCCAGATGAAGCTTAGAGCAGAGACTGTTAAAGTTTGTATAACAGGAAGTCTTTTATGCTCTTGATGAAGACAACATGCGAAGACCTTTCCAATGCATGCAAGGATGGAAAGAGAGCTGTTGCAGAGGCACTTAATTGAGGGGGTGCAAACGCCTGTGATAAAAGGCAACCGCCTATGAAAGGCGAAGACACTAAAGAGAGATGGTGTAGGTGGAGCTGTCAAGCAGAAAGGCGTAGAAGCTCCAAACATAGAAAACAAGGTGGAGGATTGCGAGGAGTGTTCCGCAACTTTCTTTATCTATGTAATCAGTGGCAGTAGTAATCTCTCCCAAGTCCACATGGTGGTAGAAAATCTTGGAGCCACTGGAGTCATCCCGATGAAGGAGGATGAGACCGCCTCATGATAATAGGTGGAGACACCTCAGATGGAAGGTGTGGGCCACGTTGTGAGCCCAGATTCAGACCGCCGCATGATAGGAGCCCAGTTTAGAACGCCTAGAGCCGATATGATGGCTAGATATAAGTGGACAAATGGATAGCCAATGAAGTGGCTATGATGAGTATGAAGACATATGCAGGATTGACTTTCATGGATATTGCCCCCATGCTAAAGATCAATGAGCTAGAAGACATTTGCCTTGGACAATAAGTGTGTGACTTGTGGAGCATTAAGACGCGGCTGCTATGAAGGAGCAGAGGGCATGCGCAGGTTCCAGGAACGAGTTGACTCTTGTCAAGGTGGTGAGCTTGGAGATGGCATTGTAATACTCAGAGTATGAAGACAGATATGGATCAACCTTTAATGGGCTGCCCCCATGGTTAAAGGTGGAGAGCTACCTGGACTCTTACGACTAAGAGCGAGAGACTCACGGAGAAGTAAGGCATGGTTCCTAGGGTGGAACAGAGGGCAGGCGCAACTCCTGGATGAGTAGACTCTTGGAAGAGTGGTGAGCTTGTGATCACATTGAAATACTCAATGACTGTTGCACTTGGGAATATTCGTTTGAGGGGGTGTTGTAAGCCTTGGTGTGAGGCTTAATAAATCATTCTGGACCGAGCATGATTGATACGCTCGAAGGGGAATGTTCCCAGAGACAAGCGTTAACACTCTTCAGATGTGATGTGTGAGACCATCTGGTTGAAGTGATCCTTTGGTGTAAGCAAGGGTGTGCTTTGGTGACTGTGGTGATTGAAAGGTTGGGCGAGTACCTGTAAACTTGGCCACAAGCGCTCTCAGAATGGAAAGCTTGGAAAAGTTGCAGAATGCAAGCTTGTGCTAATAAAGCAAGAGGACAATTGCCTACATAAATGGCAAAGAGGGTGATTGTTAGGTATTACCATTTAGTGGCAATACCCCACCACCAAGTTGGTGGTGGCTCCACTAATGCCACAATTAGTGGCATGATTTAAGCCACCATTTGTCCCCTACATGTGCTGGAGAAGGCTGCTAAGAAATGCCTATAAAGGAGACTTATATTTGAGAGCAAGATTGTTAGAGTGGAGAATAACGTGAGTGTGTGAAAGAGTGAAGAGAAAGGGGGCAGTAGCCCTGCAGCTGCAAGGGCAGCAACGAGAGATGTGAGTAGAGTGAATGTGATCCTCCTTCATGTATTTATTGTATTCTTTCTCTATCTCTAATAAATGGACTCTCTCCCGTGGATGTAGGCGGTTTTTCCGAACCACGTAAAATATTGTTGTCAGTGTGCTTACCCCTCTGTTAAGCAATTATCAGTACATCACCGGTCGCCGGAATCCGCCCAACAGGACTGGCCTTCAATGCGTTCATTAAAAAATATAACGATCAACAAATCATTGAGCCTCTAGATTTATTGTATTGTATTTTTTATTTATTTATTTACTTAGAGGTTGAATTTTATTATTTATTTATTATTTATTTTTATTAAATTTTCACTGATTTTAAAAATGATTCGAGTTATATCACTCGTCATCATTAGTAGTTTGTTTGATAATTAAACTTCATAGTTTTATTGACTTTACTTTCGACGGAGATACCTAACATCACAACTAGGTTATGAAATTTACATGCAGACCCGAGTGGGCTCGGGTTAGGTTTTTTCGATCTTTTTTGGATTATATTTTTCTCCTTCAATTTTCTCCATCAATACTTTGTTTGTAGAAATTGATCTTCAAGTCATTTTCATTTTTCTTTTAATGAGATTATTGCATTCTCATTTAATTTTTGCTTTGCTATCAGATAAGATCCTTCGACATTAATTTTTTTTTTAATTGTTTTTTTTTAATTTTAATTTCATTATTCAACATTTAATTGATTGAGAATTGAACTTTGTGATTTTTTTTTTACTTTTCTTTCTATGGAGTTATTCCAATCTTATACTCATGATCGCAAAGTTAACAGGTTAATCTGATTTGACTCGAGTTTTTTTTGTTACTTTAAAAAAACTATTTTTTTTTCATTTTATTCCTTCAACATTAAGTTGTTTGATGATTGAACTTCATGATTTTATTTAATTTGATTTCGACTGTTAACCTAGTGTCATGACCATTTTGCATATTTGGTGTGCTAACCCGAAAGGGCTCAGATCGAGTTTTTTTTTTTTTGTAATTTTTTTTCATTTATTTACTATCATTGTATTTTTTATTTGTCTTATTAAATTAACCAAAATTATTAAATTCAATTTAGCAATCTGTATCTTAAATTGTTTTTAGAAACACTCGACTCACATTAATATTTTTGTTATATGAAAAAAATATACCGGCCGCACGCCAGTTATCTAGTTTTTGCTAGACCACGTCATCATGGGATGAGGAAGGTTCCATGGACCATTGCCCTTTTTATTTTGTTTTTAGAGCACAGTTATGGATCCTGTTTGACGAATCAGCCATGCAATATTATTCACAGAACTCTACTAATGAAATTTAGATTTCCACAAATAAAAGTTAGCTACTCGCAGAAAGTGATTTACTGTTCCAGAATGATGCTTCTATTGCATCGAAGGCAGGATTTGAATAATTGCAAACAAACGAGGTGGTAAAAAGTCAAATTCTCACGTTGTTCAATTTTTCATGCATCATGAGAGCCTTAGTTTGTGCTTTATCCCGTGATCATTGAGCATAATAACTTTGTTTCACCTTTTCCGTAAGATTTGAACTAATTTACCGGCATGATTTACTAGGAAAAGTCTATAAGAATTTATGAACAATGATTGCCTCTAAAGTATGGTGATTGCCGTTATGGTTCCACTTATAAATTCGGATGATGCCTTGATTGAAGATTATTAATGATCCTAACACGATAAGTGACCTTAATTATGTTTGACATGACCACTTTTATAAATTGATTTAAATTATTTTTAACTTAAAAATCATAAATATAATTAATTAGAAATAACTTTTTACTTAAATAAAAAGTACATTTCAAAAACGAGTAAATTGTTTAATTTTTAACTTTTTACTTAAATAAAAAGTACATTTCAAAAACGAGTAAATTGTTTAATTTTTAACTTAAAAATTTTAAGTTATAATACATTAAAATTGAGGACAGTTTTTAGGAAGTTTCAAATCCAAGTGTTAATCAGATGAGGCCCAATTCAGCCCATCATTTTTTTTTCTTGATTTTGCAGCTGCATAGATAGAACCCTAATCTTCAAAACTTGGACGAAAGAGAGCTCAGAAAGGAACTACAATAATGAAGAAGCGTTGTAGGCATGACTGAAACAAATTCGAGGTTTGCCATGTTTCACTCTTGATCTGTGTTTACTCTCCGTCATGTTTATAGCTTAGAACTCATCAAAACCCTTCAAAAAAAAAATAAAAATGCAGCCCCCTATCTGTAAAACTCTCACATCACTCTATCAAAACCTCTCCTCCACAACTCCTAAAACCCCCAACTTTCCACTTAATCTCTTTTCTACTTGTAAATCCGAAGTCATAATCAATGAGCTTCAATTATCCCCATCAAGAACCAAGTGCCTTGTAACTATTCCTCACAGAACTTTCAAAAACTTGTCAAAAGAAATCCTTGCGTGCAATATTGAGAGAAACATTAAGCCCAAATTCAATATTTTCCAGGATTTAGGCTTTAGCCCCACTGACATCACTGGCATAGTAGCAGCTAATTCCGTTGATTTTATATAGCAGTGCTGTTCAATTTCAGTGTTGAGGGATTAGTTGTGGGATTAGTTCTTCCTAGATCGTCCAGTTTGTGTGTAGTGACGCCAGTTTATTTATTCTTAAGCCAGAGACCTCAAGGACTGTTAAAAGGGTTGATGAGATGGGTGTTGACAGGGAACCTTGGGTTGTTTCTTCATGCTGATATAAATCTTGTTAATTTTTTAATCGGTTGCCATGTAATTTTTATTATTATTTCATAGTAGTTTTCTTCCTTATTTATAAAAAAATATTAATTATTTGTCTTTATTTTAAAAGTGGTGTAACATATATAAACAACACACATTAATTTTTTAAACTACTTTATCTACGATAATAAGTCAAATAAAAATAAAATTTGTAATACAATTTAAAATTCAATTAAACTTAATTACATCAATGCGAATAACTCACGATACAATATAAAAATACAATCATTAAGCTAGAGGTGGAAATAAACCATGATATTATAGACCAATATAATTAGATGGACAAAGATATGGTTGTCAAGACCTAGGTCGATATATTGGTGGAGATTTGTGATCCATAGGTGCCATAATTTGTGAAGCCATATGTGGTGGCATCAGTGAGCCAACACGTGGCAACATCAATAAGGCTATAGGTGCCAACATGCATTTGTCCATATTTGATGTCTTGTCAAAGTATCCTAAATTGTTCTTAAAAAATTCTTTTATGGAAGCAGTTTTTATGTTAAAATCTAATTATCTTTTTTCTTCATCTACACTTGTCATGCCAAAGAAGACGAACTAGGATATGTTGACTCCACCAAGTAGAGATATGATGAAGAACAAATGCTAACTATAGAGTTTGGCATACCAAGTGCATTATATACCTAACCTTTTATAACTCCTCCTGAAACCACACACCAAGCTGCTCCATCAAATAAAGGATGATTTTTTCGATCGGTTTCATACTTTGAAATCATCTTCTTTTTATAATTCCTTTAAAATAATTACATGTAATAATAAATTTATTTGAATGTTAGATAATATTTAAATTATATATATAAAAATAAAAGTATGAACAATACATTTTTTAGATTTGTTATCTATAAAGGTGTTAGACTACTTAACACTCTGATGCAACACCAAAAACACATCATCTCATGGAGGTTCTTTCTCATTCGCATGTTCTTTCTATAAACATTAAAAAAGAAGAAATATTAGATACATATAAAAAACTTAAATTTATTATCTTAAACAAACAAAAAATTCTTATTATATGAGCTTTATACAATGCAAATAACATTGTACCTCTAGAAAGAGTGTCTATTTTCACATCCATTTTAGTTAGCCAATTTAACCTTGCACATTATGATCTCATTTGAAATTCAAGGGTGGACCAAGCATCTTTGATCATTTGATTCCAATCATTATTGTTTATCTAAGCAAGACCTTTATCAAGGCAATTCATAATATTTGTGGTGTTTTTATCTAAAATGGCTTTTTTTTTTGTGAGCTCGTGTGAATTGCTGATTAAAGGCAATCCTAGCCTTATATTTTCAAATGTTGCAAATAATTGGTTTGTATTCATCAAGAAATGTATATTTTTTCTACTAAATAAAATAATAAGTAAAATTGAATAAGTTATAATTTTCATGTAATGTGGAACATGTGAATTACCAATGAAATTAAATTGTCAAAGAACATGTGGAACATTTTCATAATTCATCTAGGATGATGAATCCTCTCTTGATCACTTAAATACCATCATATAGTTTATGTTATATCCAATATCTGTCTATTTGTTATATTTACCAAGATAACATGTAACACGATCAAAACATAACACTCCCTATATAAGATAACTTAGTGATCCCAAGTCTAAGAATCATTTACACACCTATCACATGAGTCTTTCAATAGAAAGATATGATATGTCCATATGGAATTCTTATGTGGTTCAGTTTAGTATACATGTCTTATGACAATCATCTACATATTAGTTCTAGGTATCTTTTATACCTTGATTGAGTGAATTTCTAAAATTATCTTAAAATAACATATGTGATATTATTCAAGGGGAAATTGATATTTTACTATTTATAGAGTTTTCGGATTTTCCTATAAATAAAATATTATGCCTTTTATTTTTTGTACAAAACATAACACTTGAAAAACATAAAAGAAAAAAGTTAGCACTCAAAGCCATATTAATCTCACTCTCCTAAAAGGGTTTAAGAGATTTCTTACTAATAGTTTGTGTGGATTACTATTAGAGGTTGAACACTTAGACGATTTATAGTTTACGACAACCCAACCTTGAAGAAATTATTTAAAGTAAAAAAGAATATTTGATCTTCAAGTAATCTTAGTATAAGCCCTAAACAACAATAAATCTATCTAATGAGATCCTTTGGACTCCCGAAAGATTTTAAATTTAACATTTTTATTATATATAGTATTTTAGAAATCCCAACATTGGTATGCTTATGATCACAATAAAATTGCATAGGCAAGGTTTACCTTAGCATGAAAAGTAAATCTAAGACTATTTTGGTCTCACATAAAATATATATTAAGAGAATGAATTTTGAGGTCTAAAGTTGTGAAAATCAACCGAGAGTGCTAAACTTATAAAATGTTATAGCATGAAGCTATAATTTTATGATGCTGAAATGACAACATTATTAGTGGAAGTGATGATGAAAGTGTTACGCAAGCAAAAAAAAAAAACTTAATAAGCTCTAGTAACACGTTAAATTTGAGGATATAGCTTCACTGCAATGTTATAATGATATAAGTGTTTGAAAATAGGTTTTTGAAAGAAATCTAGGATGACTATAGGCTTTTGTATAACTACAATCTCTGCTAGGAAACTACAGCTACTACTGCCACTTATGACAATTTCTTGTACTGCCTTTAAGGTATCTTTCTTTCTATTATATTTTTGTTGTGTTTGTTGTCCCTCATACTCCTTTTATACTTTTCTATTTATAGCTAAAATGATAGGATATACTTCCTTATTTTTAAGCATAATTTTTACAAAGAATCTTCCATAATTTATATATTTGCATGCTGATCTTCCACCAAATTGTTTGTCATTAACACCAAGTTATATTAACATGGTTTCATGTGTTGAGATTTTTTTTCACTTTGCATGCTCTCACACATGTGAAGTGTTGAAGAATATTCCAATGTTAAAATAAAAATCAATGTTACGAAATAGAATTTTAGGTTATAGTTAGAAAAATTAAAAGAACAATGATCAAATTTGACCTAAAAATAAAACAAAATGCCTTTTCATTTCAATTGTTAAAATAAAGCTAAAAACTTCACTTTGATCCTTAAAGTTTTGATTTAGGCATATTCTTTTAGCTTTATGCATTTTGATCCTAAAGGGTTTTTTTTTTCACATTTCAATTCTCGTATATTAAGAGAGGATAGAGAGTCATCAGAAAAGATTAAGAGATAAAATGGATAGTCAATGACATTCCACTTATGAAAAGGCAGATCATTGTGTCAATAGATTTATTTTAAAGAAAAGAGTTTAATGGAGGTGGTTTTTTCCTTCAAACATGTCGATAAAAATATATAAGAACTCATGAATTTTGTTTTAATTCGGTTTGATTTATAATTTTAAAACTAATTAAATAGTGTTTTAAACTTAGAAATGGTTTTATAAAGATTCTATGATATTTTTAGGTTAAAATTGGATTTCCTTGGCCTTAAAACTCTGACTATGAGTTACTCTAACCTTGATTTTTCAGTTACTAGAGATGGTTGTAATTTAAACGAGAAAATGATGAGTTGTGATTTGTTTATATGGATGCCACGTTCAATTAAAAAAAAAAATCTAGGCAAACGACATATTGTTTACTTATTAAAAATAAAATCAATCAAGGAAGCCTTAGGTTTTTTTTTTTTTAGCCAAGCTTACTCGGCCTGTTGTTTATATATATATATATATTTTGCACAACGTTTTGAAAATCTTTCTAATTAATATTCAATAAAAATAAATATATATTTTATTGTAAATTTTTTATATAATTTTCTCAGATTTATTATTATTATATTTATTCATACAAATGATTGATACATGATTTTTTTTATTTCTATAGTAAAACCTGTTTTTACGATCATAATAATTACTTTTTATTTAAAAAGCAATGTCCTTAATAAAAAAAAAATCATGAATAAGGAAAGAGTTTTTGATTAAGAAGATATATTATTTTTTCTTGAATTCAAATCATTAGAATTTTTACAAATATTTTTCTTCAAGAAAGTTTATTTGTGCCTAAAATGATGGTTACGATGTGTGGCGGAGTGGCCATGTAGACAAACATTATATCTCTGCCCTTGAATGCCAAATGACTTCTGTGCCCAAATGAATGGTGCGGCATTCATTTGGGCAAATTCTGCTAGTAAATCAAATGACTTTTGTGAAGACTGTTCACAGTATTTAGTTAACTCGGTCTTTGAGTTTGCGGGTTTCTTGCAGCAACTCTTTACACATCAATGCTGTTGGCATGGGGGATGATGTTAGAATGTTGGAGTGTTCACTGTCTTGTCCCCTCAACGTTGGCTGTCAGTCTACCATCCATCCACACTCATCTTCCTATACACACCTACCTTGCTCTTTGGCTTTAAGGCCGCCGAGGGAAGGGACATCTTTCCGTTACAATTGAGTCAAATGCTGAAATCTTTATTATTAATTTTATTTTCTCAAAAACATGTACACGTAAATACAACCTCGAGTGTAAAATCTTAAACGTAAAACAAGAAAACAAACACACCGGCATTAGAAGGAATTCATTTCCAATAAATAACTCTTTATTCTTAAGAAAGTACCTGTACAGCTTCTCCGTAAATCCCACCACCAAACGCACCCAATGCCAACTCAGCATCCTCCCCATCCCCTCCGCCGCTACAAGGCCTGACCACCACCAACGTCACACCTTCCATCCAAACTCCATCCTTCAACTGCACTCTTTGCTCGTGCCTCATCCTCATCCTCACACACGGCACTACCGTCCTCCCCCCGTCCTCCTCCCACTCTCCTCCACGCGCCGCCTCCCTACACTCCCTCAACCCTTCCTTCTCCATCGCCACCGTCCCTTCCCCCTCTCTGTCCACCAACACCAACCTCTCCATCTCCCTATGCTCCTTGACGACGTCGTTTAACAGATAATGCCTCGCCGATGCTGCAATCAACGCACTTATTGCCCACACAACTCTTGTTTTTAACCCTCCCGTAAAATCAATTTCCTCGTCAGCACTATTTCCATCGGGATTTGCTACGCGGCGAAACCCTAGAATAACGCAGCTTTTTAACGACTTGCCGAATTCAGCTCTCCATTTGATAACGGCTCCTTTCTCTAATTTCAAGTCGCCTGCTGGCAGTTCGATTTGGAGGTCACGGATCCGGTCGAACTGGGAGAGGATTCGGGCCGGGGAGTTCTGGGTTTTTTCGGGCCGTGGGTTTGGGGTCGGGTTTGAAGAGATCGTGGATGGTTTTCAGGAGAGATTTGAAGAGAGTGAAGAGCGAGTCGGAGTCCGACTCAGCTGAGATAACGCAGTCGACTTTGAGAGAGAGGGATTCGGTTTGGGGGACGAGTGAGTTGAAACGTTTCGAAACGGAACGGCAACGGATTAGTGCCTTGATGTCGGAGATAGAGTTGAAGATGAGGAGGATTAAGGAGTCCGGGAGCTGATCAAAGCCGTCCATTGCTTCCATCATCTGGCTTTTTGACGAAGATCGTTTGATTTAGATTTAGATTGAATTCATTCCGTGTGTACTGTTGTCGCTCAGCTCGCTTTTACAAATTGAGAAGACATCGGGGAAGCAACTGCGGGTTCCCCTTTCATTTTAGATGAACTCTTATAACAGAGCGAGCGTGTGCTTTGGCTTTCGAGGATTGCTGTATCTTTGACCGTTGACCTGGTGAATTCTGGGACCCACTCGGTGTTTTCTTTTCAAGAAAGGAGAAAAAAAAGAAGAAGAAATTATAATGCCGACTTTTGAATATTAAAGGCCGGTTTTGGCTGTGATAAATACAAGGCCTTTTCAGGTATTGTGATAGAGTACGGTCATGCGTTAATACAATGGTAACAGTCTACTTTATGAACGTACCGTTGGCTGTGATACCACCATGGAAGCTACGTGGCGCAAGTCAGAGTCCCCACAGCCAACTGGAATACACTAATACCGTGTTTGGTGGTTGTACCTTCTTTTAAATTTATCAACAACTAGATTTTCCCATAGCTTTTCTTTTTGTATATACTCTGGCTTTTTTACAAGCGTGCTGTAGGTAGAGAAGATAATAGTAGGGGTGAGAAAAAAAATCGAAAAACTGAGAAAATTAAAAATAAAATAATTGAAAAAATTGAATCGTGAAAAAAAATTGATTAAATTAATTAAAATTTTGAAAAAACTAACCGGTTCGGTTCGGTATCGGTTTTAAAAGCCTAAAATAAAAAAAACCGAAAAAAAACCGAACCAAACCGAAAAAAACCAAGCCAAAACAGGCAAAACCGAGGCAAAACTAAAAAAACCAAGCCAAACCGGTTTGAACCAGTTTTTTCCCTAAAAAACCAAACCAAACCGAAACCGGCCAGTTCAAATCGGTTTCGGTTCTTTTTAAAAAAAAAAATATTTAATTTGATTATTTTTTTATGTAAAAACCGAAGTGAACCGAATTTCATCACCCCTAGATAATAGCTGCTAAGGATTCTTATATTTTTTATATAGTTTAGTTTATTGTTTAAATAATTTAGTTAGGTTTGCGGTACCGAGGGTGTATTCGATATTGAGATACAGGATATTTTTTAAAAATATATTTTATTTAGAAATATATTAAAATAATTAATTAATTTAATATAAAGATATTTGCAGGCTCAGTTGGTAACCCAACGGCAAAGATGCTATTATTCTTGGGACGAGGAGAAGTAGTATTTAAATACATTAATTTGACCCGCCCGCAACGCCAAACATTGCAAATAATGATTATTTTGAGGCATACATAAATATAATGGCGCCTGCCTTGGACCCCTCCTTGAAGTAGGTCTCCGAGCATAGAAATTAAATAAAAGGTGGTTGAAATTGTTTAACCCATGACCACAGAATTGAGATACGTGTAGGATGGTGACATTGCGCTTGTCAGCCGACTCATTCAAGTAATTAGCTAAACAACAAAGGCTGATAAAGAGATTTGTGGAAAGGAAAATGCATGTGATTGGATTGGGCGTTGTTTTGTTGGGTTTGTAAGTAGCTGAACTCTGAGTCTGATCTGTTTTCAGACTGCCCTCCACGCTCCGGCTGCCACCGTCTCGTATAAGGCAAAACCCAGGCCCGTTGGACAGTTGTAACTTGGAGATTTGCCTCAGAAACTTTATATTACTACTCGAGACGAGAGTAACTTTTGGTACCAGATAAGTTACTGTTTTTTTATTTTTAATCTTTTAGATTATTTTGATAGTTTAAAATAATTTCTTAACTATCAAAATAGGCTAAACTTCTCTCCTCGATGTTTCTAGGGCTACCTGGTTAGATATACACTTCAGTATAATTTTATAGTTACAAGATGTTAGAATCCCGTACCACCCCAGCTCTGCAATCTGATGACGAATGTTATAACTTATTTTTTATCCCTATTTTCTAACTTAATTTATTAAAATAATAAATTCTAAAAAAAAAATTCCATGCGACTTCATAATTTTTCAGCACTTTTGTTTATTTTACTATGTGTAAATTTTTATAATAAAAAAAGGAAGATGAAAAAAAAGAAAATACCAAAGAGTAATTGAGAAGCAAAACAAAAAAAGAAACCATTATGATGAGGGATCAAATAATATAATGAAAAATTATACAAATGAAGAAAAGAAAATAAAAAGGGATTTAAACAATTCTGAAAAATTTGGAGGAAAAGATTCTACATAAGAAAGAAAAACAAAAAAATAATTAATCTTTGACCATAAGATTTTCCAATTAAAGATCCACGTTTAAGAAAAAATAATATAAAAATATTACAACGTTATTTTTCTAGTTTTGATGGGAACTAACATTATAAATTAAAGCTTGAGAAAATAGATTGACATTAGAAAAATCCCACATCGAAAAACCTTATAGAGAAATACCTTATATATAAAGTTACACATAAAAAAAATAAAAAAAGAAGAAGAAGAAATAAGAAAAAGCCCTAGCAGCCATAACCATCGATCTACCTAAACCATTATAAACTAGATTCAGTGTAGTCTTACCTTTTACCAACATGTTAAGCTAAAACAATAATTAAAAAAATAAAAGTTGTAAGTATCTTGTTATACAATTTATGATCTTAAGGTTTGAGTTAATATTGTTTG
Organism: Populus tremula; assembly: GCA_964019445.1. Classification (NCBI taxonomy): domain Eukaryota; kingdom Viridiplantae; phylum Streptophyta; class Magnoliopsida; order Malpighiales; family Salicaceae; genus Populus; species Populus tremula. Next base: position 7,667,591 of record CAXHTJ010000015.1, on the reverse strand, counting down.
AAGATTAAATATTTTTTTTTAGGCTTGATCAACTTTTTCAAAATTGAGTTGTTGCAAACCACAAACCATTTAATTATCTGGCCTCTAACAATAATTAACATGAATCACCAATAAAGAATCTCTTAAAACTTTTTTAGGAGAGAGAAACCTTGAGTGTTAGCTCTTTTTTTTCTCTACTCTTCTTATTTGTATAGTAAGAAAACTCTTATCTTTATGGCTTGCTTGGTGTTAGTTGAGAATTAGTAAAAAAGAAAAAGAAAAAGAAAGAAAATGAAAAGAGATTGTTAAAAAACCCGAAAAAAAAAGAGAAAATGAAAAAAATACAATATACCTTGGGATGAGAAGAGAAGATGATGCTTGATTTCAATGTGCGACAAGAGTCTTTTCCCTACCGGTTCTAGATTTATAATAAGAATGCTTACATATTCTGTACTTAGTCGACTATGTATTTTCAAGTTAGTACAACATGCAGAAATTTGGAGACATTTCAATTTTTTAGTCTCCTAAACTGAGGGATTTCATCATAGACTTAATAGCATAAAATTTTTCTTTCAACCCATTCCTTTTCTGGTAAAATGCTTCACGTTTATTTGATAATTTTGTCATAACCGGCCTAATTAAACCCATAACCTAACTAGATGATGAACACATGTGCAACGACCAATAATTTGCTGTAATTTTTGTAACCATCCCATAATGGTTCACTATAATCTTTCAAAAGATCAAAAAACTTGGTCATGTCTGCATTAGGTTCTTCATTTATGATTGAACATTGATTGGCATGACCTTAATTCATTCACATCGCATCCATAATCATATTTCTATAAAGATTACTATTGTCATCTATAACTCCATGCACATTGCTATGATCACTAGAAGTTGACCCAACCATTCTCTCTACCATGGTATCGTGAGGAACATGTGGTTCTCCGTGTGCATACAAATACAAGTATTTCTTCATAAACTATTTTTGTAGAAGATGCATTGTTACAATATCTGGATCAATACATTTATTATTCTTGCAGCTCTTGCATGGACATCTAATATCACATCCATTAATATTTCTTGGATTAAATAGTGCGTAATTAATAAAATCTTGAACCCCATTATAATAATCTAATCATTCGTAACCACTGAGGTGAATCTCGATACATCCATGAACGATCATTAATTATTTATATAAAATCTATTTAAATAATGATGACAACATATATTAATTAACTACGTTAACTAAATAAATTTGCAAAAATATTGGTTTAACTCAATCTTATTCAATCTATTTTAATAGTTCTCCTAATTCATTATCAATTATATATCTACATAAATTCAAATTTCTACACATTTATCAAAAATTATAAATCGAGAATAAAATTGATAAAATATAAAACAGACCTGCTAAATGAGTCATTATTTATTTCATCACAAAACACGAAGTAAAAAATTCGATATAAGTTTCATCAATTTACAAACAAATACAATTTTTTTTTTAAAAAATCTAAAACAAACTATAACATGTAAAAAATATAAATCCATACAACAAAATTGTTTGAGAAAAAAAATTATAAAACAAGTAAACACCCAAAACAATACATATATTACAAAAATATACAAAAATAACATTTAAAAATTGTGTTCAAATAAAAAAATTGATAGATTTGCTTACTTAAGATGGAGAATCCTCAATAAAATTTAAATCAGAACATGAATGCTAACAAATAGAGTGTTGCGGTATTCAAACGTTTATGGAAGTTTAAATTGTGTTGAGATTGAGGGAGGGAGAGAGAGGCTGTTTGTTGCAGAAAAAAATGCATAAGAAAAAAGAAGAAATAAAAGAGAGGAGAAGATGATCGATTGTCAGATCATAAATTAAATATTACCAATATAATTATTATGTCAGGCATTCTATTGATCATTCTATTAGTAAAAAATGTAACATCACCGTATGATTTGTCTTTTTGAATCCCACTGCAATACCGTTTATAATTTCATTGGTATATACTGCTGAATTATTTTTGTTGGTATATTAACAAACAAACTTTACCGTCAATAAAGTTAGTAAAAGTTCACATTATCGTACTTTTCTGTCTTTTTTATTCATTCTCTTCCCACTGCAATTCTCTCTCTCTCTCTCTCTCTCTCTCTCTCTATATATATATATATATATATATATATATATCGATAAAATGTTTTCCTCGGTGTTTATCAATGGATATAGCATGGAAAACTCTATCGATAAAATTCACTGTAATCTATCGATGAATAAAATTTCGTTGATGTTTCTGTTTGTATTTGTTAAATTTTTAGTAGTGATGAGTCCATTTACCTTAATTATGGGCAACAAACATTTGTTTTTATAAAGACAAGGCTAGTGGTTTTATTATTTTGAAAAATTAGATATGTCGGCTTGATAGATTTTTTAATTTTGGTCAAGTCCTAACGAACTTAATAATGATTATTAAGTCCAAGTATGCATATAAAAAAAAATATACTTGAAAATATGCTAACAAGAAAATACTAATTTTTATAAAGATACTAGCATAAAAAAATGCAAATTAAGTTTTTTTTTTTTCTACTAAAACATGCAAGTTGTTTTTTTTTTTTAATGCTTGGCCATATAAAATCAAGTTTAAAAGAACTTGACGTGGTAAAGCAGATATGAAACTCATGTTGTAAATTAGTGTCATGCCCCCACACCATATACCTCACCATGTTATCTCTCAAATAGCAGGAGGTCAACTTTTTTTTCCTCAAAGCCCATGCACATGTTTTTATCTCAAATATAAACATAATGCATCAGTATACTTGACAGTATTGCATCATTTTCACAGCACCAAAAGAAATAACAAGACCATTTATCTTTACTCGTGTCAGTCAAGAAACCATGGGTTCAAACACTGCCAAAAACCTGACCTCCTTGTCTAAAGCTCACTCACATAGACAAACCTAAAAGAGTCCTAGCTATGAACCTAAAAGAGTCCTAGGAACCATGAGTAAGGACTTGAACACAGGCAGACCTAAGAGGAAGCCATCCTCCCCACAGGTTCTAACTTGCCAATCACAACACATAAAAACAACCACCCTCGCTTTTCTAGCAAACATATAACGCTAAACAAAAACCTTGCTAAGCTTGGCTGCGAAAACATGAGGTAACCTTTTAATCAAGGCACAAATGTGTAAAACAAAGAAATAAGAGAAGGCAAAGAGAATCAGAGTCTTAACATATATCATGTCTAGAGACGGCAGATTAAGACAATAAAGTGTAGTTATGAAGGGAAGGATACATACAAGAATTATACATGCAGTGGTAATGATAACCTATTGGCTACACAATGTCGAACACTGCTTCCTTTATTAGGTCTGCAAAAGAATCCCAGAGCCTTTTTTTTCCTTGTGCAAGTTGATAGCTTTGCGGATTTGAGAATCTCCCTTGCTGTTGTTGTATTTTCTCTTTGAAACTTTGTTGGCCAAGTCACTTCATTTTAAGTTGAAAACGAGGGGTTGAGGGTGCAGCTGATTTTGGTTTTTTGTTTGACAGTTGTATTTTTGGTTTTTTTATTCATGAGAGAACACTGTGACTGAGGTGTGGAGCAAGACAAGAATGAATGGTCAAGTATTTTGTCCAGGATTTTTGGAACTCAAAGGTAGTTATTTTCAGGAGGTTAATGGTGATTACTAATAAAACTTGAAACTCCAGGTCCTCACCCCCCCCAGGCAAACAGTGGCATCCTTTCCTTTCGGTTTTTAGGGCAAACATGGGATCTTGTTGATCTCTTTTAAGAGAGAATGAGATTCTCTCAACATCTTGATCTTGTTCGGCATTTGGTGAAAATGGGACACCAATAGTCCTGCCAATGTTGGAGCATAGTTGGTGGGAGGATTAGGTTGAATCTGAGTTGTTTTATTGGCTTCTCTAGCAACTTTCTCTGATTCAAAAGGAAGAAGAAAATAAATAGTGGTTTCAGGTCCTAAGTTTAACAGAATGCTCCCATTACTTATCGAAACCCAATTTCACCATTCTTATAATTCCACCTCTAATTAAGTCAATTAAACCCATACAATCTCAATTCCTATTCATTTTGATCACTGAATTCTTATTAATTTTCACTAGAATCAACTTTTGAACTTTCAAGATATTAATTAATTCAATTAAACCCCATGATTGCACTAATCAAACCAATCCAAAGTTCAATTACATCCCTAGACCTATTGAATTTTGAAAGAGCTTAAATGGTTTAAACAAGGGCTAAAATGAAAGAAAAATAAAGTTTATTTGATACATTTATTTTGGAAGAGCTTAGATGAGGAATCACGTCCCGGTTCCTCATCTGATACATGTTTTATGTATTCTAACAAGGAAATCACATGACTGAATCATTTATTTGCATTTTCCAAATGCTCCCATTACTTAATGAAACCCAATTTCACCATTACATAAGGTACATCCTTGCATTCACATCATAATACACAATAAACGTATCAAACACATCAAGTAGCATCTTTATTTCAAGGTTTTAAAAAATTTCCTTACCATAAAAAAACACCTTTACACATTAAGATCTTATCCCAATATTGCCATATAACATTAATAATCAGCATAAAAATCATTTAGTATGACGAACTATTTCTTTCCCTTTCCCTTAACATGTTTTTTTTTTTTTTTTTTATCGAAACTTTAACAATTTGTTTTATGAGTTCCTTCCCAAACTTGTGCATACTAGTCGGTCCTTTACATAACTACTTTCAATAGACTAGTAGTGTGGATGTAATTTGAATTTAGTTCGTCGTGTACATATTTGTATGGATGTATCATATTTTGTGTAATTAAACTTAACGATATTATTATTAATGGAATTAGAACATGTGTATTGTAAATAAATAACTAAATGAAGTTAGAGCACAATCGAAGCATATCCATGATTGTCTCTTATTTAAGTCAGAATGTATATTTATTATTTCTATAATTATTCTCAGTTTATAATTTTTAAGCACCAAATACTTTTACAATTTTTATGTGAAGTATTATAAGAAATGGATTTGGAGAATTGATTTTGTTACCGTAGAATGAATGTTAATTAATCTTGTGTGGAACATTGTGATAATGGTCCAAGATGGTGAACATGATTGTGATGCTAAATTGTTATGTTATGACATAATTGATAAATTGGTACGGTTTAATTATAGAAAAAACTCAATTGAAATTTCAGTATATTCATTAATAATAAATTCACATGACACATTAAATGAATGCTTTACTAAATATATATAGGTATAGGTGTATGTATTTATATGTACACACACATATATATATATATATATAATTAATTAATTAATTAATTAATTTTGTAACTATTATGAAGGAAATTGTAGAATTTGTATTTAAAAATTTAAAGATGTTATAATATGAGTCTTTATAAAAACATTTGCCTCTCCTCCTATAGAAACTATACAAGGTTCAAAATGATCAAATAAAATAATATTTTTTGCTACCATCTTTTAAAGTCTACACCACTTAAACATTTGCCTCTCCTCCTATAGAAACTATACAAGGTTCAAAATGATCAAATAAAATAATATTTTTTGCTACCATCTTTTAAAGTCTACACCACTTAAATTCTCAAAATTTTTCTTATATAAAACATGTGAAAGAATCAGGTTAGCCAACATGGAAACTAGGACAATGAGGGCTACTAGGATAATCAGTGCGTTAATATTATTAACACTAGTTTCAGTCATATATTATCACAATAATATGATAAACTTTACACACACACAAATACGCATAAAAAATAAAGGTACACTAATAAAATTAATCAAAACAAATCACACACACATTCTTATATATAAGTACATACACTATTAAATTTGGAAAAAATAGATTGCTTTCAGTGGAATTGTAACCAAGCACTTTAATTAATTAAGGAGAAATATATACATACATATATGTATATATTAAACATAAGGTATCAAGAGCAGCAATTAATGTGGTGCAATAGTAAAAATCTTCTAATTATAACTCATTTAAGTTCTATTCTCAAAAACTGCATAATCACTTAATTATCTATATGCAAAAGCACAAAATATATGTATATATGCACACAAATTGAAATCAAAAGCACAAAATAAGTTTGGATTGTAAACCTTGGTTTCAATATTATTTAGGGAATTGTAAATTCAAATACATCATACTCATGCACAAATAAAAAAAAAGATAATTAAATTATTTTAATATTGTTTTTCTTCTATAATGATCTGGTTTATACAAAACATAAAAAGATATATATATATATATATATATATATATATATATATATATATATATATATATATATATATATCAACTTATGAGTTTGTTGACAAATTAACAACTTCAAAATTTAGATTGAGATGACGATTAATTCTCATGTCTTAAAATAATTTATTTCATGTCCTTTGATACTTGTAATGTAATTGTAATATTGTTTCTCAAATCCACTCAATATTATATTCTCAATAGCACAAATTAACAAGGATAAACTACAAACTAATTTTATAAATGTTTATCTCTGTAAGAAGGAACACAAAACATTTGATAGAAGGAAAAAATAAATAAAAGAGAAGAGTTTTAGAAAGATAAGAGTTATTATGAATATTTTAAAAATCTTTTTGGAAAGCTCTTTTTATATAAATAATTCTAATAGTTAATTTTAATATTTTTTTATTTAAAAACAAACTATTTTATTTAATTGAAAGTTTTAAAAAGCACAATTCTATTTGAAGTTAATAGACTTTTAACAAATATAATTTTTCTTTCACCGTAATAAAAGATTATTGGTAATATTATGATGGAGAAATAACAAGAGATCATTATTATTTAAAATAATATTTTCCATCATAGCAGTATTTTTATATACAATGACATGAGTATTTTGTTTTTCTTGGCATAAATTGCTCTTTTTAGTATTTGGTTTTTTATTCAACAATAATAATTTCCCACATTAACTTGATATATTTAAAAAATAATAAAATATTTTTTTAATGTCAATCAAATAAAAAATAAATCTTCTTTATCTTTTCAAAATTTATTGCCTTTCATTGATTTGACGTCTCAAATCATTCTCCACAAACTGTTGCCAAGAATAGAATTGACCCAGTAAACGGTCTCTAATCATGGTCCAGTGTCCTCCCAACTAAAAATAATCTCAACAGTCAAAATAAGTGATCCTCCGTATCTCCTAGCCTCCCTTGGACACTTGCCACACAAACCCTTTCCCATGGATAACTTCAATTCTCCAATCCACATGCACCACCCTCGGCCTCCTCAACACTGCTGCTCCCCCTTTTCCAATGACGGAGCAGGTCCCAACAGTCCCACATTCTGATGCAATCCCTAAAATTCATGACCCCGTTGCCACCCCGAACCAACCCTTTTTTGAGCCTGGCACGTACGTGATCCAAATTCCTAGAGATCAAATTTATCGTTTTCCACCACCTGGAAACGCCTCGGTCGCTCAACTCCAAAGAAATCCCCATCAAAAGAAGCACAAGTCATGTTGTGGTTGCTCTTGCTTCTGGTGTTGTTTTATTGCCATTGCCAGTGGTATTGCAGTTGCTGTTACCATTGTAGGACTCTCTTTTATTTTACTTAAGCCTAAGGATCCCGAATTTCAAGTTCAACGCTTTGTCGTAAAAAACCCACAAGTTTCCAGGCATAAATACTCATATACAAACTATGACATCAGGCTGAATGTTCATAACTCAAATCGGAGATCAAGCATTTTGTACCAGCAGGGTGGTGCTGTTTCACTCTCATTTAGGCAACAAAATGTTGCAACCGGAAAGTTTCCAACTTTCCACCAAGGTCACAAAAATTCAACAGATATTGGAATAGTCCTTAAGGGGACTGGTGTTGGGTTAACTAAGGATGTACAAAATAGCCTGAGAAATAGAAAATCAAAAGTACCTCATTCATTTTCTCTAAAAATGAATGTCCCAGTGAAAATGAAAACAAGTGGTTTCAAAACTGGGCAAGCAGAAATTGTAGTTACATGTGATTTCACGGTGCAATCATTGGCACAAGACACGCACATACTCTCTCAGGAATGTCAAACCAATCGCTAGTCAAAGCATCGGCAGTGGTCGATCCAGTTTGCAGGGATGGCGGTGGTGGAGGAGGAGATGCTTAGTGTTTTGTGCGAAACTTGTCGATGCGAAAGATTTTTTTATATAGGTAATTCATTTTGTTACAAATTTTACTGGATACATGTTTAATGTCTTAGATGGGAAAATTGTTGGCAACGTTTGGTGCTGATTATTCAGTTTTCCTATCCTAAAATTGTACCATAAGAAATAAAAAATGACATGGAGACATTCTTCCTCTATGTTCCTTACTCTTCTTCTTGTATGAAGATCACAACAACAGCTCCTTCTCTACGTAAACTAACCTAACAGGCCAACACCAGAAATGTCTCAATTGTCAATTGAAAAAAAATAATAATATAGGAATATGAATCCACCATCAAGCATGAACATCTTCTAGTAGATCTAGCCCAGAAACAAACTAAAAAAAAGAAAAAGACGCAGCTTTGACATAGCAACGGAGTAGTTATAACTTGTATGTTCTTTTCGAGGCCAGAACAAATAGTTTCATTGAAAAATAAGAACCAGAGAGAAGCATTGGGCTAAGCTCCAGATGCAGACAAGTAAAGTTCAATTCAATCAGGATGACTATGTTTTCATCACAAAAGCCCAAATAGCCAGAGTAGCCCACCCTCAAGAGCCTAACACTCTAGAAATGGACCCCACCAAGAAACGTCGAGAAGCCTTCCTGAAATGTGAGAAATCTCTGACCACCATTTGAACCCATGAGATCGAGATGGTTAAAGAAGAAAGCGCCGCACCTGCTCTCAAAGCGACCATATAGCCACGACAAAATAGGATCACGCTCTGAAGCAAGGGAGTTAATAAATGAAGCTCAGCATCTACAGGCATGATTATTCCTTCTGATCCAACCATAATGGTTATTTCACTGTAGAGCCAATAATATATTCAATCATTACATGGACTCTCGTGTGTACTTCTATTTTTTTTTTTCTTTTTTCTAAATTAGCCTAGGGAAAGTAAAAAATTGGCACACCAATAAAATTGTAGGAAAATGATATGATGAAATAACATATTTTTATTTTATTATGTTTTAGAAGGATGATGTTTACTTAGTATTATTATTTCTAAATGCGAGAAGATCGTTATCATGCTTTAAAATAACGACATTTAGTAAATATCATGCTTCTAAAACGCGGCAAGATGAAAGTTCAATCATCTGACTCAATTGGTCGACTTAGTAACTAGTTTTTCTCTATTTTTCAATGTCAATGATGTAGTCAAGCTTGTGATAATGGGTAATTTTAAACAGTTAGGTGTGAGTCTGTCATTATTAAATGAGAAGTTGCCCCAAACAAATTACATGGGTGGCCTAGCAAATACATTTAAGAACTAGTGGGACAAGTCGAAGCCAAAAAGGAGGTTTGATTGTGCTAGACCAGAATAACGGATCAAAAAGACCATTAGATCGTGCTTAAATTTTTATAGTAGTTTTCAGAGGTTGTTTTTCCTATAATAGCCACTACTTCACTACGCCAATCGTTAGATTTTTAGATATTAAAGATCTCGCTGAGGCTCTCTAGTTTTGGTATTTTTTAGAATTTCACTGCCGTGTTCTGCCACATATATATAAATAGGAAGGTTGGCTGAGGTACAACCTAAGACATTCTATTATTCTCAACTTGGTATCAGAGCTCTAAATTAACTAAAACACTTTCATCATAGCTCTCTCTGCAATGAAACAGTCGCCCATTACTTCTTCTGCAACACCAGCGATGGAGGCCTACTCTCTTGCCGCAGCTCCTCTGTCTTCCTCTTCCGCATCACCCTTTTTTTTCCTCCTCTTTTATTCTACCGTGGCCACAGCTTACTGCTGGTGGACACACCCTCTTCAACCCCTACAATACTCCCTTCTTGCAGCCTGCGTATGATGCAGTTTCTACCACTACTGTTGCTGCTATTATCTCCCTTTCTCACACTCATCAAGTCATCTTCCTCAAATTAACAAACACCAATTATGTATATTGGTGTATGCAGATGATGTCGTATCTCCTAGGTCAAGGAGTTTTCGGCTTTGTTGATGGCTTTAACACATGTCCATCTCCACATGTTCTTGCCGCTGATGGTACCTCTCTTTAGGTAAATCAACTTTTTCTTTGTTGGAAACTACATAACCAACTTATTTTGAGTGCTCTACTTTCCTCCCTATCCATGGAAGTTTTGCACCTTGTTGTTGGCTGCCAAACTTCTTGTTCTACCTCGTGTACATTTAAGCAAGCTCCTGCTTCCACCTTAAACTCTCGTATTATGCAACTTCATGGCTCCATTTAAGATCTTCGACAGGGTGATGAATCAGTAACTCAATTTATGCAAAAAGTTAAGGCCTTGTTTGATGAGTTAGTCGTTGCTGGCTGGCTTGTTTCACTTGAGGATTTCAACTTATATGTGTTTCGTGGTCTTCGGGGAGAATTTAAAGACTTAGTAACAAGCCTTGTTACCAGGGTCGAACCTTTACCGTATGCAGATCTTCACAGTCATCTCGTTACACATGAATTTATTCACAAATCTTTCTATTCGTCCATGGGATCTGCTGCCATACATGCTCCTCTACTGCCCACACCCAACACCACACCGTCTATCTTTGTTGCTTAACGCCAAACCTTTGGCAATTTTGGTCACAATAGGGGCAGCTTCAATGGTGGTTGATGCCCCCAACCAGTTCAGCAGCAGAGGCAATTGGTCTGCTGGCTTCAGACCAGATCACCACAGCTTCCACAACACCTCTTTTAGTGACAGCAGACAAGGTTATTGGCAGCGCAATAGGAGGCAGAATCCACGCTGCCAATTGTGCCAAATTTTTTGGCCATACCACTCCCCACAGTCCTTAACTCCAACAGCGAGGTTATGGCCATCAACCTACTACAAACCTGGTGCAACGAAATCCCTCCTCAATAGGTTTTGCCGATTGGTTTTCGGATACCATTGCCAATCAACACCAGATCTTGCAACCCTGACTGCTTCAGAATCATATCCTGGTAATGATAATTTACATGTTGGTGATGGTAAGGGCCTTCCCATATCTCATATCGGTCATACAAAAATATATACACCACATTGTTCTTTCACCTTATCTAATGTTCTTCATGTTCCTGCAATCACAAAACCTCTGCTCTCTATTTAGAAATTTTATCTTGATAATAATGTTTATTTTAAATTTCACGATTGTGTGTTTTATGTCAAGGATCTTAACACCAATGAAGTCCTTTCTTAGTTCAGAATAAACATGGTCTCTATGCCCTAACCAAGTCTTTCGTCACGTCAGTTCCTCAAGCCTATTTGTCTCCTTGCACTTCTGCTATGCCGATTTATGGCATCGTCGACTAGGTCATTCTACTTCACGTATTTTCAATTGTTAGTCTAAAAAAATAAGATAATTTGTAATAATAAAAGTCTTAATTTTCAATGTCAAAGTTGTCTTTTAGGAAAATCATCGTGTTTGTCTTTAGAACCTATGAGTCACAAAACTCCTGCTCCGTTTTAATTAATTTTTAGTGATGTATGGGGTCCTGCTCCCCTCTTCTCTTCGGGTGGCTATCATTATTTTGTTATCTTTGTTGATGTTTATACAAAATATATATGGTATTACCCTCTCGTTGCCAAGTTTGATGTTTACTTTGTTTTTTATCAATTTTAGACTCTCGTTGAACGTTAATTTTTATTAAAAATAAAATCTATTCAAATTGATTGGGGCGGTGAATATCACAAACTATCCACATTCTTTAAGATCACTGGTATCCATCATCGTCTGATTTGTCTTCACCCTCATGAATAAAATGGTACAGTAGAGCATCATCATAGGTATATTGTGGATACAAGATTTACTCTTCTAGGGCACTGTAAAACACCTTTTTGGTTTTAGAATTATGCTTTTGAAACCTCTATTTATCTTATAAATTGCATGCCTACTCATGTTCTTACCTATAGATCTCCGTTTGATTGTTTGTTTTAACAATCTTCTGATGATCATTTTTTACGTATATTTGGGTGTCTCTGCTTTTCTTTTTTGCATCCATATAATAATCATAAATTGGATTTTTGTTCCTCTTCATGTGTGTTTTTTGGTTACAGTTCCTCACACTTTGGTTATCGATGTTTTGAAATCATATCTCTTCGCATTTATATCTCTTGTCATGTCCACTTCTATGAATATGTGTTTCCATTTGATAATTCTGAACAGATTGCAAAGGTCTCGAATACAAGCCCCGCCTAACCCGCCATTGTCATCCTTCTGACTCTGCTCCACCACCCACCATTACCCACTCCAAATAGCCACCCAAATAGCCACTATAATTTAGCTCTGCCACTCCAAATAGCCACACTACCACAGCGTCCGCCCCTCCCCTGCCCATTATCACATGCATGTTTATCTAACCATTATGATGCAGGTTCAGCTAGTCAATTGGTCTCGTCTAGCCACCGTAACACAACCCTTCCTAGAGTTGGGGTAATCTCTGGTCCCTCCTTTGCTTTGCCCTCCTTGGCTAGTGTTACTGCAGATTCAACCTCTGCTTACAACCCCTCCTCTACTAACAGTCCTCCACTTGCGATAGATTCTTTCTTATCCTTTCTGGCTGGACTGAGTCTTATAGTTGATCTATCCTCTTATCAATTGCCATGGATCTCTTCACTGCCACCATTTTCCCCTACTTTGCCACCCATGATCAGTACGCAACCTATGGTTCTTCGACCGCGGTAGCCGAAGATAGCAGATCTGGTTGCTTCCGCTGCCGTTAATCCTGCCTCCAAACGGGTATTGTACTCTCCCTCTTTTGAACCTTTTGCATTCTTTGATGCTGACAGGTATGTAATTTGGCATAATACTATGTGTGATGAGATTACAGCTTTGCGCTTTAATCACACTTGGTCTTTGGTTCCCTTTCATTCTTTGATGAACATTATTGGTAGTATTGGATCAAACGTCGTGTTGATGGTAATATTGAGCGTTATAAAGCACGCCTTGTTGCTAGAAGTTTTACCCAGTAGGAAGGCATTGATTATTCTAAAACCTTCAGTCCAATTATTAAGTAGGCCACCGTCCGATTAGTTTTCTCTATTGCGGTTTTATGAAATTGGAAGATTCATCAGCTTGATATTCATAATACCTTCCTCAATGGTGTTCTTATTGAAGAGGTCTACATGAAATAGCCGCCAGGTTTTGTTGACTATACTCTTCCATCTCATGTATGCAGATTGCACAAATCGTTGTATGGTTTAAAACAGGCACCGAGAGCATGGTACACTCGTCTAAGTGATTTTTTGCTCTCCATTGGTTTTTGGGCTTCCAAGGTTGACACCTCCCTGTTTATATTGTCTAATGGATCTAATATCTTTTATCTTTTGGTGTATATTGATGATATCCTGCTTACGGGTAGCAACTCTACTATGCTTCATCACCTAATACAGTTACTAAGCTCTGAATTCAAGCTTCGTGACCTAGGCACCATTCACTACTTTCTGGATATTGAAGTTCAGTCTACAGGTATGGGTTTAATGCTGCGTCAACACAAATATATTCGTGACATCCTCACTCGAGGTGGCATGACTTCCTACAAACCCGTTGATACTTTAGTATTTCCTTCGAAAATTACTATATTGCCGGATAATTCATTCTCTAATCCTACATGATTTTTTCAAATTGTGGATGCTCTTCAGTGTCTTACCTTCACCTGTCTAGATATCTACTTTGTTGTTAACATAGTTTGTAAGTTTATGCATGCTCTTACAGATTCTCATTGGGTCGCTGTTAAGGATATTCTACGCTACCTTAAATGTACGACATCTTATGGTTTTCATATCACTCGAGGCTCCTCCTTTGCTTTACATGGATTTACAGATATAGATTGGGCTAGTAGTATTGATGATCACAAGTCTACGGGTGGCTACATTGTCTTATTTGGTCAGATGTTAATTTCTTGGAAATCTGGCAAGCAACACATAGTTGCTCGCTCCTCTACTGAGGCTGAGTATAAAGCCTTAGCTGACAGTACCACTAAGGTCATATGGCTTCAATATTTGTTAACAAATCTGCAGGTTCCCTCAATTTCTACTCCTACCATTTGGTGTGATAACCTTGGCGCGACCTATCTCTCAGCGAATTCTATCTTCTATGCCCGTACTAAGCATGTTGAGGTAGATTATCACTTTGTCCGTGACCGCGTTGCCAAGAAAGAGATTTAGATTCGTTTTATCTCTTCTCGAGATCAACTTGCATATGTCTTCGCTAAACTGCTTCCTGTTGTGTTCTTTACTGCTTTTCAGTTCAAGCTTCGGGTCGATCCTCCATCCTCATCTTGAGAAGGCATATTATAGTAGCATGTATATATTTGAATAGAAAATTAATATAGGATTATTCCAATGTTGTAATCCCTACAGTTACTGTAGTATTCTGTCACACACACACACATATAGGAAGGTTGGCTAAGGCACAACCTAAGACATTCTATTATTCTCAATTAACATTTACTAAATGTCGTTATTTTAAAGAGTGACAACTATCTTGTCATGCTTATAAATAACGATATTTAATAAATGTGGTGCTTCAAAAGCACAATAAGATGAAAGTGTATTATTTCACCAATTTTTTTTAAGAAACAATGCTAATCCACCAATTTTTTACGTGTACTAATTGCCCAATTTTTCCCATTTTAGGAGGACAAATTTCTTGCCAGATAAACCATACAAGTGCTGGTTTGGCATTGATGTGCATGGCAAAAAGAGCATTTGTATGTACCCAAAAATTAAAATAAAAAAAAGCAACTGTAGAAATGACATAGGAGGTCATCAGACTGCCTAACTACAGTTTTTTAGCTCTTTGATTTCTATCTAGTATCAAGAACAAGTGGACGATGGGTATATTTTCCAAATTAAAGAAGTAAAACTTTGTCTAAGTATTAAGAAGCATAAAAATTAAATGATCCCCAGTTAAACTACTTTTAAAAAGGGACTGAAATGTGGCAGCCGGCCATTTCCAAAAGGAAGAAAAGATTAGAGATTAATGACAGAAGTTCAAACTTAACCTACCACTACCATTTTAAAACAAAAGCTTCTTTCCTTCCTGCCATCACGCACACACCCACACCCACACATATAGTGACATTCTGATTTCTTGATTACAAAAGTATAATTCTTGAATAAACTACGAACATGTATCCATGAAAGAAGAGGACTGTGTATGAACACGTACGATAGCAGTGCTATATTTAGTACAGAGTCTACAGACACCATATATATAGCTTACCACTTCAGTACTCTTTCCTTGACACCCTGCTAGTTCTATTCGAGAAATCATCTATGATCGGGTCGTTGTGGATTCCTTGGTGTCACGTGTTATTATTATTATTATTATTATTGCACCAATAATATGAACAGATACGATTGAAGCAGCAAACCTAATATACGAACACATTATTCATTTGTTCCCTATGAAAAGGTCATATGGGTCACATGGGAAATGAATTATACAATGCTGAAAAATACCCTACCATTGACTTATATATACCGTACCTTTTAACCTTGATTATTCTTGTGAAAACTGCGCCAACTTACCTGCAGGCTACAGCTCGGCCCTCTAAACGGGGACCATTTTGCTTTGGGAGGACACGTACCATGAGCTTGTGTTCATCCATTATTGAGCATCTCCAAAGCAAAATTAAACTTGGCCAAAGGACCACTCTTGAAGAGACCAAACATTGCCAAATCAGAAAGCTGGGATACCTTAACAAGGATGTATAATGTGGATGAAAGGGATTGGCTTCTTTTTTTGTATGATGGGCGTGGGGCTTCAGTGATCGTGAATCATGGTTTTAAGCTGTACTTTTGAATGCAAAAGGCCTTGGAATACTAAACTAGGATATTTTATTTCTTAGCCGTACTTGTGATTTGTTGGGAGCAGGAAGGTGTGTCTTGAAATTAAATCTGTTTTATATATATAGGAGATCTAATAGATTCTTTGATTGAATGATTTGTCTGAAATCTCTTAGATCTATGCTGGAGATCATGGTGTGCTTTGTTATGTTGGTGGTTCAAGGAAAGTGCCTCTTTCGCCCCAATAATTAGAGCTTCAAGTAGTTTAGTTTAATTAAGTTTATGGCACCCAATGATGGATTGCATCTAGTGGAAGCTTTTCTTTACACGTTTGATTGAGCCAGAGAGGTATTTTCCATTGCTTGGAACCATGTTGGATGTCCCCATAAAAACATTTATGTCCTCTTCAAATCAAGCACTTAAAGTGGATTCCAACTCCTCTGCAACCATGGATTCCCCCCTCACCTATTAGTGGGTTTCCCTTTCACTACCTAACCCTTGAAAATAACCATTATACTAGAATTTCGATCTATCAAAAATAAAAAATAAAAAAAAATCCACATTCCCATTTCTTTAATCCAACTGAAGGTGGGCTCTCGCAAATCCCAGTGCCCAATGGTTTAGCTCGATATTTCTGTTTGCGAGCAATCGTCTGGTTTCTACTGATTCAGGTCTAATATCTTTAAAACCTGCATAGTTTTCTTGTCTTTTTCTTTATAAGGGTTACTGGGAACATATGTTACCCTTCAGCCACGAAGAAAAAAAGAAATATCAGTAACAAGAAGAAAATCCTTGCTCAAGATGTATGATTTAAGTTCTATTAATTATTATTATGTCCCTCATGGCCTCCACGCGATTGCATCTCTTTCCTTCTTTAGCTTATTAAATTTATTTGTTTTTGTCATATAGTAGTACTTCTGTTGCCTTGAAACTATGTTGAATGGATATTTTATTCTTGAAATAGTCAGTTGCTGTAGGATAAGAGTTATGATTTCAGGAGTAGAATATTGACTCGATCGAAACACATCAATCAGTTTATAATGTTGTCATTGTACTATATATTGAAGGTTGGTAATAATTGACGGACTTGTGTGGATACTATGTTTAACTAACGTACTTTATCTATCTAAGGAAAATGTTGCTGATCTTGAGTAAAGACAGTACTGAAGGACGACAAGTTTGCGTGAATTAATTGAAGAACAAGATCGTTATTAACGATGTACAGTTAGGTGACAATGCTGGAAAGTAGTACTTCTGGTTCAGTAATGGCTCGATGGAGCAAACACAACTAGTAGTCGAAAATGAAAAATCAAAGGAAAAGACTTGTAATCACAAGATAAAGCATCCAGCAAACTTTCTTTCAGTTTCAATATTTGAGTCACATCTACAAATTGCTCTTGTTTTCTTTCTTCTTTTTTCAAAAACAACTTTTTATAGCTGACATTATCGTCAATCAGAGGGCCATGCATAATTTGGATTTTTTTCATTCCTAAGTAAGAATTACCAGGCAGCTCAAAGATGTAGAACTTCCCGTTTATTGCAACATATGGGTTGGTTTAATTATATGCTAAAAGTGGGTTACATGAGAAATGAACTGCTATATAGACTTTTGAGTTTTTACGCTGATAATTGATGCAATCTTGCCATATAAATGAGAAAGGTACACTCTATTTTTGAGAGGCAGGCATCCACTTGAATACAAATGATTTTTTTTCGGATCATCCGGTATCCAAAACCATACAAGGCTAGGACCACAAGGACGAAAAAGATTTCCCTACCGAGTATTTAATTAATGTAGCTGTATTTCTAAGCCTCTAACCAAGGATTTTGGTTAAGCTAGAACAGATCCGTGCCAGCTAATTAATGTGCCCTAAAAGTGGTTGAATACAAATGATTGAAACAATTTGTTTGCGCTCCATATGTATGTTTGAGAGGAGCTAGTGATCCACTTGCATTTTGTAAAGGCTACTGATGGGGGCGATTCCCTAGGGTTCATTGGATTTTACTAGAAAATATGCAGCAAAGCCTATACCATAAGTTTAATGTCCAAAGACTTCCATGATACTGGCTCGCATGGTATCTTTACAACTGTTATAGATTCTCTCCATTATTGAGTTTCCAAACAGTGCGTGTTGGCGTGGACACCACGGTGATGAGACGCTAAGTTCAAGAACTAATTTCACGTTGAGTTTGACTGCCACCATTCCATTTGCCTATTTCTTGGCGTCGAGGAAATAAAGAAGAGACCGCAGATCTCCTACAGAACACGGTGACAGTTCTTGTATGTATAAATCCCGTGAAAACGAGCCAACTTATACGTGAGGGATTGCAAAAATATTGGAGTACGAAGCACATGCCATACGGGGTGACATCATGCACTGCTGCACAACATGACTTAATTAGTATGGACTCGAAGAATGCACAATAATAATAAATGGAGTTCAGGTCTCCTGTCGCACGAGTCCTTCGATAACCAATTGAAAGCTAGCATGTTTAGCCAGTTCAGGGATATGTGCCGTTAAACAAATTGTAACCCACTGAAAAAATGCTCTTCCAACTAATATCTGACAATTGTTTTCCTTGCAGACACTTCAAAGGTTAATAAAATATTGCGTACAGCTGGAAATAGTTTTTGTCGGTTTGTGTTGTTAACGTAAGTGTTTGAACCTGCTTCCACGCATCTCGACTAATCCCATGAGCTCTAAAATTAACAACCATATAAGTTTTCAATCAATAACAAAGACAAGGGGGCTGACAGGAGCCCCGACCCCTAGAAGAAAATATTTTTCCCAACCCCTCCCTTATAAATATTTATCGGAAAATTCTACAAAGAAAGTTTTAATTACAACATGAATTCCAAGGGAAAACAACTAGTAGGCCACTAGCAACCGAAGACATATTTACGCAACAATGTTACCTGGGAATTTTCCCTACAAAGAAATGTTTTTAATTTGCCCCCCTTAAATTTTTTTTCTTACTCCATCCTTGCCTCCAGTGATCCTGAAAGATTTGTGAGACTTAAAATTAATGATCTCTAGAAAGCAAATCTAAAATCTAATCAATTAAGTTACATCCCCCTCAAAGTTCGATTTGTATAGTTAATTAGTGATAAACTAGTTATTTCAACTATGGTTAATATATATATATATATAAAATGTAATTATAAGTTAAAAAGTATGTATTTATATAAGTAAATACAAAAAAAAATAACGTATCTATTCAACTTAGCTTGTTAATAATTATTGTGTATGTATTATTAATATATTTTTTTTTAACTTTGAGTAAAATATATATATAATTGTAAATAAAAAAGTCGATGCTTATATATAATAGAATATAATAAAGATTATTTTAATAAAAATTTGTTAAATTTTAAGATAATTTTTAATGTAATAATAAAAAAAGATAATGTTGCAATATATATATATATATATATATATATATATATATGAACACTATTTTCTTAATCTTTATATACTAGTTTTTCAAAAAAATAAAAAGAATTTTAAAACAAATTATAAAAGAATAAAAATAAAAAAATATATAAATAAATCAAATATAAAGTCACAAATATTTCAAGTTTAAATATCATTTTCCTTTACAATGTATACTCAAACTAATTTTCTCAGTTATTCAAATAGTGTATTTCATGTTATATCGATTTTCTTAGGACCATACGTGACATTGTCTAAAATAGCAAGCTCTTACTTGTTGTGCTGAGCTCGTTGTGTGCTGTAAACCAAACAAATATGGCGAGCTCTTGTTTTAAGTAATCATCGCAAGACATCTCACAGAAAACTGTGGGCATGCTCGGAGGGGGGGGGGGGGGTGCGAGAGAGAGAGAGAGAGATCCAACACCATGGAATTTCTTGTATTCCACTTTTTTTTTTTACCATCAATTTACAATGTCTAAATAAACAAGAAAAATACATATTTTAATCCACCCTCGACCAGCTTTTAGCTAGGGTAGAATCAACTTCATCTGCTATATTTTTTACACTCTGCTTTGTCCCTGTAACGTTGATCTCTTCCACTCAACCAAACGCCGTAAAAAGTCTTTAACCTGTTGAAGACATGATTCATTAGTCCATCTTGTAAGATTGAAAATCAACCATAATTAGCACCAGAAATCAATCATAACCCCTTTGCTTGTTAGATTACAGAACTTGCCTCTGTTGGCTCTTGTAGAGAATAAGAGGCATTTGTTTCCTTGGGAACTTTAGAAACAATAATCCCAAGCCCTTGTCCCCTGTTTCTTAGAACCTGTTTAGTATGCATATAAGCAGTTGTTTAGAAGAAGAAATGAAATTTGGAGATAAGAAGTGGTTAATAGTAAAAGAAACGGTAGGGATCAATGGATATAACATGATATATACCTTGAATGCATCCTCATCAGTTCGATCATCTCCAATATAAACTGGTAAAACATCAGTAGAATTGGCATATCCTGACAAAGAAACAATCAACTGTTGTTAATCTACAATTATATGAGAGATTAACTAGAGTATTGACACAAGTATATATTCACCTAATGATTCCAACAAGAACTCAAGAGCTTTGCCCTTGTCCCATTTAATGGTGGGTCGGATCTCTAAAACCTGTTTCAATTAATAAAAGATTGTTGGGCAGATTAATCACATAGTATGAACGAAAATAATCAAGCAGGTTCTTGTAGAGAAAAGGAGTTCTTGTAAAAATACCTTCCTCCCTTGAGTTAATCTAAGTTTTGGATAACCATTGAGAACTGATCGTACTTGCTCTACTAACGCAGCCCACATCTGTCGGGGGGGAAGTCAAGAAAGCTTTTAGAAATCATTCGCATTATCCATTGAAGTAAATGAAGGTGAAAGGAAAAATACGAGAACGTACCTTTTCCTCGACACAACGAAAGTGTACGGATATGCAAAATTTGTTGTCTTCTACTCTAGCTCCTGGGATATACTTTGTTCTCTCCAGCAAAACATTGTACACCTGAAAAAAATTAAATAAAAAAAACGTACAAATTTAGATTCTTTTCATAAATCGTTTTCTTACTTATTTTTAAGAGAAGGTTAAAGAAAGGAAGGAAACAAACCTCATCAATCATGGGTAAAAACTCACTGGCAGGTTGAAAAAGTACACCTTGATAATCCTGAATAATACGAAATTATTATTTAGTGAATAAATACGATTAAAACAAATAGTAATAGAAAGCCCCAAGTTGAAGACATCCGTGCTCACTTTTTTGTTTCTGCAACAATTCTTGGATGGTCCCTTGATGTCCATGCCATGGCTACCAGCGTAATAAAGCCCTGCCAATCTTACGAAGCTGTACACCTGCAAGATATTTACAAGGAGAAGAAAACAACATTATTGATTATAATACAGTAAAAACCTCCATTAACACCAACTTCTTTCGAATAGTAATAATAATAATACTAACAACAAAAGGATACCTTATCCCTACACCTCCCCGTCACTATAGCTGTCGGAAAGTATCTAGCGACGTCCCTAACAGCTTCTCTCATCTAAAATTTTGGAGGAAAACAAAAGTTACTGTATAGAAAATAAAAGATTTCCATAAAACTAAGGGATTATATAGTACGTATATGAACTATGAAGGCTACACTAACCTCGTTGGTCATGAATGCCCTGTCAGGATCTTCAACAATGGGTGACAGTGTCCCATCATAATCTAAAAACATTACAATCTGTTTTCCCTTTGAGCCATTCACTATTTGCTCAAACATGTTCAAAGCAGAAGGATGATTTACCTGTTTGATATTTAATTAAATTCACAAAGAAAAAAAAAACAATCAGCGAGGTTGAAGGAAGAAAAATAAAGAACGAGTTAACAGAATGATAGAATAAGAGTACTACTAGTGTTTGGTCTTTGAAGACTTACAATCCAAGTATTTTTCTCCTCGATTTCTGATAAAGACGTAGTGGATTTGACACGGGTAGGTGAAGAATCTCTCATAGAATCAGCCCACGAATTGGTTTTGCCTCCAGTTTCAGTCTTCTTTGTGAACATCTTCCGGGATATTGTGAAATACCCACCGGGAGCAGCTGGCAATGGCTTTGGCACAACAGGTGAAAACAGAGACTTGGACAGGGCCATTGCGATGGTGATATCAACACCTTTTCTGGCATTAGGCACGACCACATTCTGGTTTGTCATCTCTGTTTGTATAAACTAAACTCTGCACTCACACATTAACATAAAATCAATTTAGAAAGAAAAGAAGAGGCAAGAAACATAGAAAGAAACTACGAAGAAGTTGATTAATGTAAAGAGTACCTGAAAGGTTTGAGAAGATTGTGGAATAACCAGAGGAAGAGGCAGGTAATGAAAGTTATTTTGGTCTTAGGATTCAATGGGAAGAGATTCAAAAGAAGAGCAGGATAATAAAGGCCTCAAAAAGGTGAAAATTATACGCGCACTACACACTCGCAAACAAACGCAGACACAAGCACAACTGGGGTTATGCGTTGTCAATTTATAAACTTGGTTTTCACTGCACTAACTGACTAAACAAACAAAACCCACACTCCCTCACGAGCCCGTTCTGTCCTTTTTCCCCCCCCCACACAAATATACTTTTTCTTTTTGCTATAAAGAAGTTTTATTTTGAAAAGTAGTTTCAAGTGAATTTCTGATTAATGTTTAGTAGTGTTATAGCATAGTTTTGAAATCCCGCCCGGCTCGACAGATCGACTCAGGACATGGGCGACCCGGGGCTAGAACTGGGCCGGGTTGAAAAAAAATAAGAAAAGAAAAAACTCGGTGTGTCCCGGCAAGACCTGGTCAAAAACCCCGTTGCAACTAATTGATTTTTTTTTATTATTATTTTTAACTAAAAGACGTTTTGACTAAAAACAAAAAAGAATTGACTTGGGAGACCTAGTTACCCGGTAAAATCTCGGAATCTGAGCCTTGGACCAGACCAGGTCTAAAAACTATGTGTTATAGAAAGTAAAATAAATTTTTTATACAATATTTGGATATGCTATAGAAAATAAGTTTTGGAAAATATTTTAATTTTTTTAAAAGTTGATTAAAAGGATGAGAATCAATTCTAATATATAAAAAAGTTGAAGAAAAATGAAATTAAAAAAAAAAAATTATAAACTTGGTTTTCACTGCACTAACTGACTAAACAAACAAAACCCACACTCCCTCACTAGGCCTCCCCCAATATACTTTTTCTTTTTGCTATAAAGAAGTTTTATTTTGAAAAGTAGTTTCAAGTGAATTTCTTATTAATGTTTAGTAGTGTTATAGCATAGTTTTGAAATCCTGTCCGGCTCGGCGGGTCAACTTAGGACCCAGGTGACCCTGGGCTGAAACTAGATCGGGTTGAAGAAAAAACTCAGTGTGACCCGGTTGACCCGGCAGGACCTGGTCAAAAACCCGGTTGCAACCAATTGATTTTTTTTTTTAAACTAAAGATGTTGTTTTGATTAAAAAAAAAAGGAATTGACTTGGGCGACCCAGTTACCAGGGTAAAAACTCGGAACCCAAGCCTTGGACAGGGCCAAGTCTAAAAACTATGTGTTATAGAAAATAAAATAATTTTTTTCTTACAATATTTGGATATGCTATAGAAAATAAGTTTTGAAAAATAATTTATTAATATTTTAATTTTTTTTCAAGTTTATTAAAAGGATGAGAACCAAATCTAATACATAAAAAAGTTGGAGGATAAAATCGAAAAAAAAAAACTTTTAATTTTATAAATTATTTCAAATAAAATAAATAACAATAAGAATGAAACCAAATCTTACATATCAATAAGTTGAAAGATGATGAAATTAAAAAATAAAATCTTAATCTCATAATTTATTTTAAATAAAATAATAGCAATCAAAATAATGGTGACCAAATATAGTTGATAAAGAAATTTCAATTAAAAAAATATATAAGAGAAAAGCAAATAACAATTAAAATAATGCGCACTAAAGTTAATATAAAAATTAAATTATATCAAATTTTAAGGTATAAAATTGAAAAACAATAAAAATAATGATTCAAAACAAAATATTTAGCAATAAATAAAATTAAGGATAAAATTTGATATAATCAATGAATAATGAGACATTTTTTAATTTCTTACAACTTCTGAAAAGTATATTATGCCCAAAAATAAAAAGAAAAATACTTTTTAGAAATCAAGTTATTTTTTTTTTAACTAAAAAATATATTCTCTTGATCAGTCTTTTTAATGGTAAATAAAATAAAAATAATAATTTTAAAAAAATTACTTTCTATAAAATAAACATATACCCTAGTAAAAACTCTTCAAGGACCACTATGATCCCCCTTTACGGATGATTTCTTGCTCCTATTGAAAGCGAAATACAATATGTTAAATCAAAATTGCCATCTTGTGTGGCTTATATTCTCATATTGTATATTTTTTTTATTTACATGGGTGTTCGGGCCAGCTTGCGCGGACCACGACTAATCCCACGGCTCACTGAACATCTTGCAAACCCAGTGAGCATGTAAGGCACCGCGGGGGTGACAGGCGTACACGCTGAGGCTTGAACCCAGGATGCAGAGGTAAGGAAACTCCTTGCCACCACTGGGCTACAAGCCTCGGTGTCTCATATTGTATTTTATATTGTTTAGTACTTCCATAATTCTATTCCCTCCCCGGGTATTTCTTTTGTGAACATGATAGATGAGATTATTTGTTATGATCCAATTATAAAATACATGGGTTGTCTTGTTTGATCTAGATTTTATTTTTAAACTAGTTGTAGGGCTCATGCCCTTTTAATTTTTTTTTTTTTTTCAGGATCCCACCATTTTTGTAATTCAAATACCCTTTGACTATAGGTTCTATTACACTATCAAATATTTTTTTTTTATCGACAAAATAGTTCTTTAGAATTTAAATAATAATTCTATAAGCATTACTTTTACTGATGGGTTATGAATGATTATTGTTTATTGAAAATTTATCAGTGGTGATTTTTGTTTTATCGGTCATTTTATCAGTAATATAATCATTGATAGATTACAGAAAGAAAAAGCAAGCTAAATAAAAAAAAATATTACTGACATTATTCCGTCGGTGAAGATGGCATATCATTGATAAAAAAAAAGAGTTAATTCCATCGGTGATATATTTTCATATTACCAATGGAATTAACCTGTGCGTTATTAACATTTCCTGCAATTTTTTTCCGGCTCTCGTAAATTTTCCGATAGACTTATTGCCTCGGCAAGTCCGTTAGTAAGTTGGTTAAATATTTTATTTTAAAAAAATCTAATAAATAGAATAGAAAAAATAAAATAAAATAAAATAAAATATTTATTACAAATTTAAAATTTTATTAGTTTAAATACAATTCATCTAGAAACAAAGTGTTGAAGGAGGAGAAGACAAATCTTTATCAGGACCAAAGGGTGATAAGGTGGACCATATGTATCACTCATGTGTGATTTCAACTCCATGTACAATTGCTAGATTTTGGGCATATCAACAGCAAGATTGGTCATCCAAAGATTGAGTGATCGGAACCAATTACGAGCATCCAACGATTGAAACACTTCGGGTCATCCACAACTCCTTAGCTGTAGTGTTTCAAAAACCACAAACCCGATTTCTATCGGGTCCACCAGAGGATCCTACCTCTAACCACAAATTTAGATTGAGTTCCGGATGAGTCGAAGGATCTTCCCTATATCTCTCCTGCAATCAGATGTGTATATGTTTCCTGAAAAACAAAAGTCAGCTAGTTAAAAAAAAAAACAATAACTTAAGAAAAGAAATTATTGAAATCCAATATACCATGAACTTCTGAGCTCGAGTATCCACGAGTTGTTGCATCCCTTTCTGACGAGTATCATTTTGCATATGAGTTTCCACAAAGAAGTTTTATCTATTTTGGTTCGTGTATAAGAACCATAGCATACAAAAAAAAAACTGATGTTATTTAAATATTTTCATATGAAACAACATTTTTTTTAATCGATATAATTAAAAAGAATCTTACCATTCGCTTCGCATGCGAAACGAACAAAATGGATATACCAGTGTGCGTGGTAATAAAATCGTCAATCTTCTTATTTAGGTTTTCCACATCGGACTACAATCACTGCATAAAATGCTCGGATGTCACATGCTAAATATATTCTGCCTCCGAGACGTACAGAGGTTTGAAATTCCTCTAAACTACCATGTCTCTCTATCCTGGAATACCTCTTTCTTTAGCATATTGTTTTGCTTTTTTACGCCTCATACAAAAAATTACACAACCTACATGGTAGAAATGAATTGTTGGTTAATAATTGAAAAAAAAAATCTTAACATTTAAATAAAAACTATAATATTTTGAATTCAATCTTACCTCGTTGTGATGTGATTATCTTAAACCCTCATAGCAACATCATTGTCAGGTCTATCCTAGTGAAATTTTTCCTTCCACGTCAAATTTATAGAAGAATTAGTTCATTAAAATTAATAAATTATTAGGATTAACATAATAAAAAAAAATTGTTTAAGTATACACTAAACTTGAATTTTATGAACCATTCATCAATCATGGGTTTCCATTCAGGATTTTTGAAAACTTAACTCTATTAAAACAATGACACTTCCATCAATGATTTTATCATTGATGTTATCGTGCGGGCAACCACAACATTTGTAAACTTGAAATCTTGTTCGTTAATTGAAATTAGTTTTTCAAAAATTATTAATTGTTCTTTATTTTTTAATATTGCATGAAAGGTAAACATACTTACATTGAGTGGTCGGGCTTTTAATAGGTCCTCAGCATGACAGTATCGTACTCAACGAGCCTGCATCAATAGAGGTTGTCTGTGCCTCAATTCCCTGTTCATTGTCGGCATCTAACAACTCATGGTCGTCAGAAGCGCTACTAGGAGAACTACTAGTGAACTTGTTCGTACAATGCACTACTGACTTTCTCCCAAGAATCTACACAAATTAAAGGATTAAAAAAAGGTAACAAAATTCTTATTTTTAAAAAAATCTGTAACACCTCTCCTAGACATGAGACTACCCACAATTTAACTATTTGCAAATACACATCAATAATATATAGGCACAAACCAATTTATTTTATTTATAACAAGTCCTTATTTCTATCGATTTCTACATAAAAAATAAGAACCTCAAAAAATATGAGGAACCAATGATTCCATTGCTTTTTTCTAAAATTCATTATTTCCAACACTTTTAGTCTAAAATTCTCATCAGCTCTCTTCTTTACACACTTAAAAATCTAACATTTACATACACTCAATATAAACTAAAGTAAATTATAGTAGTAGTATTAGTACTACTACTACTACTACTACTACGATCACTAATAATAATAATAATAATAATAATAATGCAACATTTTATAATTCTATATTTCAACATATAATATTATTGACTAACTTATCATAATTCCACATTTCATTGTTCATACACAACTCAATGCATTTCAAAACTCTATTCAGAACATCAAAATCAACCCAATTTAGCATATAAATCAAAATTCTCACAAACCCTTAATTGAAAGAAAAAAAATAGAATTATATCAATTACCTCTTAATTTACAACAACTCAAAATTAAAACCACAGATTATACAAAACTGAAATTAATCACTAAATCAAACAATATATTAAACTAATTGAACCCTAATTTACAAAAATCTTACATTAAACTCATAAACTTAAATATAACATCAAAATTATTGATTAGACTTATGTCAAAATGTTCAACCTAAATTATATATACAAAAAATATTCATCTACACAAATTAATTCTCACAACCATAATATTAAAAAGAACTCTAAAATCCAAAATTTGAAACAATTAAATTAAATTAAAAAAATACCTTTCTCGTCAAAGAATCCTAACTCGCTGGAGGCTTGTTAGTTGCCAGAAGAAGAAAGAGAGAAGAAGAAGAAATAGTGGAAAGAGAGAAAAGAAGCTGCAAAGAAGAAGAGGAAGAGAGAAGAATAAGAGGATAGGTGTGAAGAAGAAGAAAACATTAAGAAAGAGAATAAAAGTTGTAGAGAAGAAAAAGAAACGGGTGTGAAGAAAGTTAGGTATCTAGTCTTTTTTGATAGAATCACCGATGAAAAATAAAAAAATTAATTATGATTTAATTTTGTTGGTAATTTCCTATGTGCTAAAAATTAAAATTTTAATATAACCCTAAATATTCCAAAAATCCCATAAATATCACCGACAACATTACAGTTCATCGGTGAATCCATCCGTAATAGCTAGTTGTATGAGAGTGTAGTTTTTTTTTTCAACTCTCTAGAATATCCCGATGGACTTAGTATGTTAGTGATTCAATTTGTACTACCTAGTGGCATGGGAGTGTAATTTTTTTCTACTCTCTAGAATATACCTATGGAGTTAGTGTGTTAGTGATTCCATCTATAATGACCAGTGGCATTGAAGTGTATTTTTTTTTCCAACTCTCTGGAATATACTGTTGAACTTAGGCCGTTAGTGATTCCATCTATATGTTTTTGGTTAGTCGGAGATTTCATCTGTAAAGCTCAATGGCAATGCATGTAAATTTTTTCAAACTCTTTGAAATTTCTCGACAGACTTAGTCCATCGGTGTATATGTTGGTATTTTACATGTCGTCAGTATTTTCATAGGTATAAAAAAAATTTTATGTCCAAAATGAAACTATATTTATATTCCTTATCTATCCATCTTACAAATACATTAAAATTATAGCACAATAACACTAGTTCTATGTATAATAATAAAATTACAAAAAAAAAAAAATGTTTTCTTGTCATGTATTAATAAATTCACTTCACTATAAAGGAACATCCATAAATATTACATTAAAGTTAATTTCATTAAAGTTAATTTGATTACATATTCATATTTTACAAATTAATCAGAATTGATTTCTTCTTCTTTTTCAATTTTGTCATCTCCACACAATCTTCTAGAATGAATTCATCGATATCATCATCTTCATCGACTTCTACATGTTCATTAGTTATCAAAACATCATTTAATTTCTCAATGTCAACATCAACAAAATTATTCTTAAGGATGTGAAAATTTGAATATTCTTCTAAGTCAATGGACATAAAATCTTGATATGGATCAACTAACTTATCAAGTTGAAAAACATCATCTTTTGTAGTTACTTTATCATTACTATCCTGAACAACTTGAACCTAACCTCTATTTGGTTTCAACTACAAACAACCAATTAACCCTAGAACAATTCTTGTAATAAACTTGTTGACATTGCTTGGTGAAAACAAAGACATCGTCAACGTTGTGAAGTCTAACCCTTAAATTAATTTTGACCAAACCATGATAAAGATATACTCTATTTTTTCTGTTGGTGGTATCATACCAATAACATTTGATGACCTCTTTTAACTTCCCATTAGTATGAAAGGCACGTCTATTGATGAAATACTCGTTATAGCACTTGATCTTTCTATTAGGACCTAGATATAGTAAATTCAAAGTAACACTAGCATTCCCTTCCAATTGATAAACCTGGTACAAGATTACAACGACTAACAATTAATGAAAATATATAATGAAATAAAATATTATAAGAGATAAAATAATTATGTAGTCCTTGTGTTTTGAAACACATGGAAAATTACTCATCTTGTAATAAAAAAATTTGAGATTCGAACATTTATGGATTTTAGGATTGTAAAAATTGACGATGTTGTCTACGAAGACTTACTCAATCTATCAGCTTATGATAGTATAAGAGAAAAATTATTAAAATTAATGACATGTTAATTATTATACAACTGAATAAAAGATCTTAGTTCATCGCAGTTAAATAGCATATAATTATATGTATGTTTGAATTTGATTTTTTTTCAAGTATTTTCCCCTCAATACTTTTAGGTACAAGTCGTCCAGGATGAGAAAATATTGATAAGTTATGACTCAAAAGCACTTCCCAACTATCATCATGCATTGGAACGCGATTGATGCTTGTTTTTAATTGAGGCTTGAAACAGGACAAGATGAATGTTGAGATCCCTTCAACAATATAAGCCTTGCATATCAAAGTCTCAACATGCACATTGTTTTTTTACCTTTCTCTTAAGGTTGAACATGTTTCTGCATGAAATTAAATGGATGTTTTGAATTAAAAAAAATAGTAGAAATTTAATTAGGATGCATGTGTAATCCCTAACCTCTCGAATGGATACATCCATTTATATTGGATAAGGCCTCTAACTTTTTCCTTAAACGGTAAATGTATGTGTAGGTTCTTCATTGAGTCAAAAAATGATAGAGATAATATCATTCCAAGTTTGTATATTTTCTTGATGATATTCGTTTCAAGTCTCTTCGTGTGATTGGTATGCAACTTGTTAAAGCATATATCTATAAAGAAGTAATTGATCTTTGTGAGTGCATCTTATATCCCTTTTGTCAATAAATCTCAATAAGCAAGTTGAATGAATGTTTGCAAAACATGTTGCAATTATAACTCTTCATTCCATATAATCTGTAACTCGCTAAATTCACCAATCTAAATATGTTCAAATCATGTCCATCAAGATATCATAGACTTTTAAGCCATTGTAGAAAAGTAACTGTGTATTCTTGTCTAAGGTGAAGTTGCCTTTTGGCTTTGCGACTGGTTACCCATCATAACTAGCTTCATATTTTTACAATGACAAAATAAAGATATATCCATTCTAGCCTTCATTTTATCCTTTGTCTTTCCTTTCATATCTATAACCGTGTTAAAATGTTTTCAAAACATTTTTTTTTAATATGCATGACATCAAGATTATGGCGGAGAAGATTAGTTTTCCATTAAAAAAGCTCTTAGAAAATACTTTGCTTTACTCAATTATAGGTCACATAAAAACCATGAAACTTATGCTTACCAGATCTAAAATTAAACACAATATCATCATATTATGATACCATGTCATATAATTGTTCACTCGATGGTACCGGTATTACAACATCCTTTTCATCTCTACCAATAAAGAAGTCCTTTCTATTCTTTTTGTACTTGTGATCAGTTGACAAGAACTGTCGATGACAATAAAAAAAATATGCTTTACCACCATGTGTTAAGGTGAAGGCCTTGTTATTTTCCATACATTATGGACATGCTAATTTTTCATATGTGCTCCAACTAGAAACCATTCCATATGCATGAAAATCATTGATAGTTTACATCAAAGCTTCCTTCATCTAAAAATTTTGTTTCCTCAAAACATCATAAGTCAAAGTCCTAGATGACTACAATTGCTTCAACTCATCAATCAATGGTTCAAAGACAAATATCTATATTCTGACTTGGACTATTAGGACCAAGTATAAACATAGATAAAAACATGAACTCCAACCCCATACACATCCCTGATAGCAAGTTATAAACCATGAATATTACCAACTAACAAAAATAAAGAGCAACAAATGACCCGAATAGATTGAATCCGTTTATACATGACCTAAGATGTACGTTCCTTGATTCCATTGAAAATTGAGGATGGACCTTATTAAAATGTTTCCAGACTTCACCATTGGATGAGTGCATCATGAATCCATCCACCGCATCATGTGAATGATGCCATGTTATGTACTCATTATTCTTTGGAGACTTGAATAACCTTTGCAATCCAGGAATGATTAGGAAGTATCTAAGTTTTCTATGTGCGACAAGAGTCCTTCCCTTTTCGAGTTATGAGTTTGTAACGAGCATGCCCACATGTTTTTCACTTGGTCAAATCTGCATTTTCAAGGCAATACAACATGCAAAAGTTTGGACACATGTTAATTTTTCGGTATATAATATACAACATAAAAGTTTTCTTTTAGCCTATTCTTTTAAGGTAAAATGCTTCTCGTCCATTCGACAATTCTAGCATAACCGATCTCACTTAACCCATTATTTGATTATATGGTGAACACATGTGCAACAACTAATAATTTACTCTGGTTTCTACAGTCATCCCATAATGGTTCGTCATAATCTTTTAAAAGATAAAAAAAACCTGGTTGTGTCTATATTTGGTTTTTCATCTATAATTGAATATTTACTTGCATAACTCTGATTCATTCTCATTGCATCCATAACTATATTCCTATAAAGATTATTATTGTCCTTTATAACTCCATGCATGTTGCTAGATTTAGAAGTTGACCTAACCATCATTTCCATCATGGTCTTATAAGGAACATATAGTTCTCTGTGTGTAAACCAACATAAGTATTTTTCCACCTTCTACTTGGACATCTTATACCGCTTCCTCTAATATTTCTCGGATTAGATAGTGCGTAATTAATCAAACTCTTAGCCCTATTAAATAATCCATCATGCACAACTCTTTGTGTGAGACTTGATACATCTAAAAACAATCATCCATTACTTATATCAAACATATATAAAATATTGATGAAAACATATATTAAATAATTATGTGAATTAAGTAAATTAGCTAACATTGGTTTAACTCAAACTTATTTAATCTATTTTAACAATACCCTTAAACCATTATCAATTACCTAAATAAATTCAAATTCCTCCATATTTACTGAAATTTTCAACTTAACAATAAAATTGACAACATAGGAAAGATACTCATTAAATAAGCCATTATTTATTTCATTACAAAACACCCATGTTACAAAATCAAAATTAATTTCATAAAATTACAAACAAATATAATTTTTCAAAATCTAAAAGAAAAAACCCTAACATATATAAATCATACATTTATACAATAAATTTCTATGAGAAAAAGCTATAAAACAAGTACACACACAAACAAACTATATATACTACAAAAATATGCAATAAAAACTAACATTTTAAAATTAAGTTCAAATAAAAAATAGGTAGTTTTGCTTACTTGATGTGGGGAATCCTAAAACAAATTGAACCAGAATAGGGATGTTGACAAGCTGAGTGTTGAGGTGGTTGTGATTAGTACTTAAAAGTGCATGTTTATTAAGGTTTTATATCATCATTTTGCA
Organism: Populus tremula; assembly: GCA_964019445.1. Lineage (NCBI taxonomy): Eukaryota > Viridiplantae > Streptophyta > Magnoliopsida > Malpighiales > Salicaceae > Populus > Populus tremula. The sequence continues at coordinate 7,634,677 of CAXHTJ010000015.1, read as the reverse complement.
CTTGAAGTATCAATAACTCCTTAACTAAAGCATGTTTTATAATAACAAGTGTGATACTATAAAATACCTTAATACATGGTAAATGTTCATCTTAAATGCAAGCTTATAACATAAATCAAAGGATTGATTGATGAATTCAACTACTAAAATTTTGAAGATAAAGAAGGGTGAAGCTTAGAAAAGAGATGTTGGTGCAGTCCAAACTGGAACACTATTCGGTATTTGGGTCATATCTCGAGTTCTAGATATCCAAATAATCTTATATTTTTACACAGATTTGGTGAGACATAGATCTACAACTTTCATATGAACATAAAGATCTAAGAAGGCCGTTTTCAAGTCCAAATTATAGCAACAACGGAGAAGTCCGAAGCTGTCCTGCAGCCCAGACACTGTTCAGTATTCAGCCCATATCTTGAGTTCTAGAAGTCCAAATGACCTCATCTTTTTTTTCCTGGAAAGCTAAGAGAATTTCCTAAAACTTTCATTATTTCATATGGTTCCAGTTCTGATGTTAGTAATGACGTTTTATTCAGACAATAAGATAAGGAGTTTTACCAAGTCAAGATGTGGCCACCCACTCAACAATTATTCATCAAATCAATAGTTCCAAATTTTGGCCTATAAAAGGAGGCATTTGCCATGCATTTAGGCATCTTGGTTTCCAGATCAAGATCATGCTCTTGCTTTCTCTCTTTGTATTGCTTATGTTTTACTTTTATTAATATCAAGTTTATGCACTTCATTTCCTTTCCTTTATTTAGTTAACTCCTTTCTCATTTATGTTTCTTTCTTTCATTATGTTTAGCTAAATCTATTATGTCAAGGTGAAAAGGGTACACTAATGGTGTAAGAATAAGTATAATATAAACTTAACATGGACCTTAATGTTGGATACTAACATGTTTTATATTTGTTATCTTGTTCACTTTTAATACTTTGCTTGTTATATGGTTAATCTAGATTTATGTTGTATAACACTTGGTACAACAAATACTTGACACTTTCATAGCCCATACTATATGGTATAACCGACACCTGAGCTATGAAAGGAACTTGATTTGTTGTTAACATAAGTTATAATCATGAATGCCTGACAAATTTACAAGTATTAGCATTATTCGAATAAGATAACTAATGTAATCATGTTAACAATTTACAATCCGATTGGAACCTCCTTTGTGTGTAGTTTCCAGTTGAGTAATAAAAAGAGTTTATATTATACTTGTTTGAAGTACCATTAGTGGATCCTCTAACCTTGACAATTATTTTATGCTTGTTTAATCCTTACATTAATATCACATCCCAAAGCTCTCTTTATCTTATTATTATTGTTATTGTTGTTGTTGTTGTTGTTGTTGTTGTTATTTATAATTTATATAGTTAACCTCCATGTGGTTCGATCCCGGTCTTGCCGGGTTATTTATTACTTCGACACTCCTGCACTTGGGAGAAGACATCAATCTTTTGGTCGTGTCAGGCTGAATTTGTGGTAATGAGAGTTTAATTTGTGATAAAATAGTGGGGTCTATTGTTTTTTGTAGAGAAAAATGAATAAAGAAGAAGAATGAGAACCGGGAGGAGAGGGGATTGTTTGTCAGGTCATAACTTATATATTACAAATGAATTCATGGACGAATATTATCAACGAGTTTATTTTGTTGGTAATACTTTCTGGAAAAATGATATATTATTTTAGCCTTTTCTTTTCTTTTATCATTGTAATTTTTCATTCATCTATAATTTATTTATTGAAAACAAATTTCTAATAATAATATCATGTTTCAAAACTATAATTCCAAAAAACAATTATAAAAAATATGCATGTGGTTCTAATTTCTCAATATATATATATATGAAATAAAAAGAGTCTATTTTACCGTTCACGACCATTGTTTATGATGTCAAATCATTTGACACTAAGGCGAGAAAGCAAAATACGTTAAAAAATCGCTATCTGCATAAAGATAGTCGGTTTTGAACGATTGAAACTGTAATTAACGTATTGCTCGAATTTGGCTTTGATCCACAATTGTTATATTTTAGCTATCTACACAAATCGATTAAACTTTTCAGTTACGTAAATCTATTATGATTTAAATTGTCACGGGTCACATCTAGTTGATATATAGACATGGGCAAGGGGTGAAGTTTCATAAAAACTTCAAATATGTCAAATAAGTTTTTATAAAATTTTTTTATTAATTTAACATGTTTTGTAATTAATTAGTTGAAAACATCTAGTTGATATATAAACATAGACAAGGGGTGAAGTTTGATAAAAACTTCAAATGTGTCAAATAAATTTTTTTAAAAAATTATTAGTTTAATATGTTTTGTAACTAATTAGTTGATTACATGTGATATTATTATAGTCATGTAAATATATATTTATTATTAATAAATATTTAATTTATCTTTAATATTTATATAATATTAGATTAATGAATCTAGAGTAAAGATAAAGTTCATGAGATAAAAATACTTTGCAAAGAAAATTATGAAGTTGTTATAATTTTGAGATTCTTATTACATCAAAGCATTGTTTCTAAAATGTTGATGATCGATACTCTCTTAAATACTGAACATTCATTAAAGCCGTAAAGACCAGTATACATACATACATACATATATATAAGGAAGTAGTTATTCTCATAAACTGAGGTATAACAGATACCTAAAACTAATATGTAGGTACTTGTCATAAAACATATACACTGAACCGACCCACATGAGAATTATATATGGAGAGATCACCTATATATATGGAAAAGCTCATATGACGATTGTGTAAGTGATCTTTAGAATTGATATTTCTAAGTCATTTTATATAGAGAATGTTATGCTTTGATCTTGTTACATGTTATATTAATCTAGGTAACAAAAGAGCTGGCATTGTGTGTAACATGAACTATATGAAGATACTTAAGTGATTAAAAGAGGATTCATCATTCTAGGTGAATTAGAAAAAATATTTTTTCTATTCTGAAATAGTATTAATTGAGAAATCCTTGACAAAGGTGGAATGAGATTTGAAAAGGAATTTAAATATTATTCAAACGATAATGACTATTATGTAAAGAGCAAACATGATAAACATACTCCATACTTTAATGTTAAATCAGAACTTAATGAGTCACACACATTAAGAATTGTTAGTCAGAAATTAAACTTGGATGATTTAATGAAGTATGACTTGATTAAAATATATTTTAGAAATTAAGGATAAGATTATATAATTAATACAGTGATTACATTTCTTATAAACCTAGAAAAATCAAGTAAACTTGATTGAGTTAATTTATAAAATTATCCTGAATTAATATATGGATATTATTCAAGGGAAAATTGATATTTTTCTAATTTATAGGGTTTATAGATTTTATATAAATAGTAAGTTATGTCTCTTAATTTTTTTAGTGGGGGGTAGTTATCTATTAGACAAAAAAACTATGTAAACACAATATTAGAGCTAGCACTCTAGGCATAGCAATCCTTCTATCCTAAATAAGGATTTAGGAGATTTATCATTGGTGGGTTATGTGAATTATTGTTGGAGGCCAAACAATTAGACGACTTGTGGTTTGCGACAACCCAACATTTAAGGAATTATTCGAAGTCAAAGATGATTAGATTTTTAGGTAATAAATCCCTAAACAATTTCAAATCTATCTAATGAGATCTTAGGAAATCCTAAATAATTTTGTTTCATAGTTTTAGCTGTGTGTATAATATTCATGAACCCAACAGAAATATCATAAGTTTTTTATTTGATTATTGAATTGGACTAAAATTGAGCCAACATGTTTGATATACTCGATTTTATAATGGATCAACTCATTATAATAAGTCGAGATGGGATCATGTTCAAACAAGGCCTATAAGATGTTTTTTTTTGTTTTATTATAGTTATTTTTAATTTCTTTCTTTATTTTTCTAATTATTTTAGGATTTTCTCTCTCTTTATACTAGGTTGATTTAAATTTTAATTAAAGAACTTTATAAGTTATTCTATAACACATTTCATACTTTTTGAAATTTGTAAAACAAAAGCAATTACAACTAGTGACCTTATATTTGATAAACTCTAATTTCTTTTTCACTATACATTATTTTCTATCTTTCTCTGTACATCAATGATGGATGATGTATAGCTAAATATTAGGTAGGTGAAATGTGAGATCAAAATATTCTAAACATCAGCTAAAGATTTTAAAAGTAATATGACTTGTGGTAAAAATTGGTGGGAAGAGTCAAAGAAAACTAGGAACCTATCATTTACATCATAGATTCTTATTAATAAAAATCTAAAAGGCAGAGGTGAAAAATGGTAGTATGTGAGGAGAAGCACAATTTATTAGAACAATGTTTTTTTTGTCTTTGGGATTTTTCTACACTTTGATCCCTTTACTTCTTTTTTTCTTTTTCGAGCCTTTAACATTAGTTTGATTTATTACTAGTCTTGGTGATTTGTTTTTTATACCTGTGTACATGGATCTCGAGAGCAAGGAAAATATTTTATCTCTTGGTTAATACTAAATTTACAAAACAAAATTCAATTTCATTCCTTTTAAATAATTATAGCTTCAAGGACCAAATTTAAAACCTAAAGAAATGTTCAATCCCTTTTTTTGCCAACATTTCTAATTTGCATGGTCAAGGAAAAAATAGGTTTATTTTTTAATTTCAGTCCCTCAACTTCTTCTTTTTTTAATTTGATCCCTACATTGATTGTATTTGAGATTTGATTGGTAATTTGTTTTTGTTGCCTTGAGGAAGATTTTGTATGTTTGGTTGATTCTTAGTTTTGTAAAATAAAATAAAATCCAGGTAATTTAGGAGAAAATAGTATTAAAGGACCAAAGTTTAAAGTGAAACAAATATGAGGATTGTGGTAAATGGGCAGGGTAAATTGGTTAACGCCTACAACCCATGTGCTAGTAGGTGGGGGAAGGTCGTTGCGTTATAACAATGCGTGCAGCTTTTCCCAACAGCTATACACCAGCTTTCACAATGGAATTGAAAGCAGCATGTTGAGCTCTTCTATTTTGTTTGACATGTGATGGAGGAGTAGCGGTGAGCCTTGAGCAACCTTGTGCTCTTCTACTCTCTCCTCTCCTCAGGATTCACGTTAGGCTGTCAAGATTGAAAGGTTTCTTGTCATTTTATTTTTATATCAAATTTGGTTTCTATTTCTTTTATTGCTATTTATTTTATTTTGAATTGATTTTTTTTTCAGTATTTTCCCTAAGCACCGGTTTCATGTAGTTCTTATATCAAATTTGACTCTCATTCTCTTGATTGCTATTTATTTTGTTTTGGATCTATTTTTTAAACTTCATTGGTTAGTATTTGGTTTAATTTTTTATGTCACATTTGGTCCATATTCTTTTGATTGCTATATGTTTTGTTTTTTTATCCCTTTTTTATTGAATTTCTTTATTTCAATTATGTCTCTTAGTATTTAATTGATTGAGAATTTAACTTTGTAATGTTTTCATATTTGCCTTCTATGGGGTAATTTTAGGCTTATGACCTAGATTACGGGTTTCAAAGATTATTCAATGTTGACTTTGGTATTTTTATTAGTTTTTTAAAAATTGATTTTTTTTTCAATTTTATCCTTCAACATTATATTGGTTAGGGATTAGACTTTATTTTTTTTTTTTTACTTTTCTTTATAAGGGGTTATCTCAATCACATATCCCAAGTTGCATGCTTTGCGAGTTAAACCAAGTTGACTTGGTTTTTTTTTCCATTGCTATTTTTTAAAAAAATTGATTTTTTTTTTCAATTTGTCCTTTAATGTTAGATTAGTTTGATAATTGAGCTTCATAATTGTATTTTTTTTTCCCACAAGTTTATCCTAATCTGACAACCGAATCATGGATTTTCAAGCTGACTTGAGTGGACTCGGGTAAGTTTTTTTGTCCTTTTTTTAAATTGATTATTTTTTTTATTTCATCATATAATATTTGATTTACTAGCAATTAAGCTTAGAAATTTTTTATTTTTATTTCTATGGGATTGGTTTTCATTTTTCTTCATTATTAAATAAGGTTATGGAGAACTTTTAAAAATATTGGGAGGTTACGTTTTCATAATATTAACAAGCATTAATACAATTTTCATAATATTTAGTTTGATTTATTTATTATCATTACCTGTTTTATTTAATTATATTATTAAATTAACTAAATTTATTGAATTTAGACGACTCATTAACTCAATTCTGTTTTTTCTTACTTCTTTAATAGCATTAACATTACCAACTGACCTTTTTTTATGTTAAAAAAAATTGACATAACCTATAAGCAGGCCACCAACCTAGTTAATATCATTTCCTTACCTAACCTTGTATAGCTAATTGCTTCATTAGGGGGAATTTGAAGTACAATTATTATCAAACTTTGTAATCTAGCTAGGAAAACATGGCATCAAATCCAATAGTACAAGCTTCGTATGGCGCGCCCCTTGTAATGGAAGATGAAACTAGCAGCTAAAATGCGTAGTTTGTATTAAAACCAGCGGCATTTGCGGTTTGGCTTTTAATCTTGACGTTGTGAGCATTCGACTCTGTACTCTGTATGGTGCAGTAAAATCATTCAGCCTATTGTGCATGACAGTGTAGCTTTTTCGTTCCTGCAAGGTGGTCGGCAGTAAAATCTGTTGATTATAATTTAGGCCATTTGAATAATAACAAATTGACGGGGGGAATTTGTCTAGAATGCGAGAGGTTGAGAGAAGAAATTTTTGAACGAGTGTTAAAAGGTCGACAATGCTGAATTTATAATTAAGCTTCTAAAATGTTTGAGAGATCCTTTCTTATTTTGAAAAGTTCATAATCACTTAATTTTGTTTGTCTACGGTCTTTGTTCATACTTTCTTTTAACGTATACTCATTCTCTCGTTGGGAATATTTTGGTAATACATAAACATGGTCTATGTTTAAGCTCTATCTTTTATTTGTACAATTCCCATTTAAAATTACTAACTTTATCATTAGAGACTTCCTAAATCCCATAAAAGGAAAAGTTTTTTTCACCATCAATTGTATGCTTCATGAGCTATGGAGAAGGGAATATTTAGATAAACAATTGATTAACCAAAATCAAAACACCAAATAACCTTACTCGTAAGCTACTTGGATTTTTTAAAACATTATTAATTGGTGCCGCTTATGGTAGCTTTGATAAAAAAAACCATTAATTATTTCTTCTATAACTGGTTTATTGATATCTCAAATCATCATAAATTGCAAAAAAAAAAAATTAAAACACTATTGGAATAGGACATGTAACAGATCTCCTTGCCACAACAAACACTTTTGCCTAACCAACCTTTTAACAACTCGTCAACCAAGTGTAACTCCTTAAGCAATGTTGGTAACCCAAGGCCCAAAAGAAACTTTGCCAACTCAACAAGTCTCGACACCACCACAACAAGTAGCTACATCCTCATTTATATGTCCACCACAACATGTTGCATCCAGTGGCCATAGACAATCACACTACCTTGAAGAATATAAGCAAAATGAAATGATAAGGGGTTTTTCCTTCAGAAGTCATCTAACCTTTCCAAAAATCATGTGTGTCATCATGATGCTTGTGCATATAACGAGTATTTTAGATGTCCATCTGGTCATCATAGGAAAGAGGCTATCTACTGATCTCATCATTTCATAGCAAAAACCTGAAGCTCCCTAGAACCTTATAAATATTGGAATGAAAAGCAACCTACAAGAGAATATATGAAGGAGGACGTCTACACCCCCTATTAGATTCAAAGTTCTCTCATGTCCAGATAAATATTGTATACTCTTATCCCTAAGGACTACATTTAAACTAAAATGACCTTGAATAACTATGATAGTTGTGTAGACCCAAGAGAACATGTGCAAAATATATGGAGTAGCCTAGAACTGGTCATCTAAGATAGTTATACCATATGCAGGATCCTTCCCATAACCTTTAGGGGTTGGTATGTGCATGGTACAAAAATTTAGGGTTGGGCTCCATCACAAGCTTGGGTGACCTTTGTATTAAGTTAGTGGCAAGATTAAGTATAAGCATCCAAGCAAAAAGAGTTCAACAAAGCTTTTTAAGATCACTTAGGTGGATGACGAGTCCATAAGAGCATACTTGAAAAGGTTTAATAAGAAAATGCTCAAGGTTGTAGAATTAATATAGCGTGCGGCTTTAGAAGCCTTTATAAATAGAGTAAAGGGAAGAACTATATGGAAAACATTTATGCCTTACCGAATAGAAGCTTGTTGAAAGTGAAGCAATAGAGAACCGCATTTGGGTAGAGGAGGCGAGTGTGTTACACTATGTTCCTCCCTGTTTCTTTAAAGAAACTTTTCCTCAAAGGTCTCCTAAGTGGGATCGTTCTCATAGGAGGGACAACAACATAGAAAAATTGAAAAGAAACTGATCATTGAATACCTGAACTACCCAAAAATGCGTATTACTCCACTGAACACTACCCTCACTAAAGTTTACACAGCCATCTAAGGTAAGGATTTTGTTGAATACAACCCATGAGATCACCTCCCAATACTTGCTCATCCAAGAAGTACTATGTATTACAAAAAGATAAGGGACATGACATTGAATAATTTTATGTCTTGAAGAAGGAGATTGAAAAACTAATAGTTGGAGGGTTATCTCTATTATTTTTTAAAAGTGATTCTCACCATGAACAAGGTATGAAAGAGCCTGATCAATCTATGCTAGCACTACCTAAAATCATTGTGATATTAGGTGGCACCTTGACTAGAGGTGATTCCAACACAACATAAAAAAAGTATAGGAAACATGTCCTCACAACTTCTTATCTTCTAAATCAATGCCATGAGCCTATCATCTTTACCTTAAGAGATGGAAAGGGAATAACTTTCCCACATAAGGATGCCCTGGTTATATCTACAATCCTTTATAACCATAAGGTATATCGAGTATTGGTGGATAATTGTAGTGCAATCAACATCCTCTCTTGTGAAGTAATGACATAAAACAAAATATTCCCTTTAAGGTTAACCTTAATGAAGGCTCCACTTATTGGGATAAAAGGCTTAGACATACCATTAAAGGTCGTCGTAGAAGTCCCCATCACCATTGCCACTCCCCTAAAGTGTCTACCTCCATTAAATCTTCATGATCATTGACATGACCTTGGCCTACAACGCCATCATGGGTAGACCTCTTCTCTATTAGATCAATGCTACTATAGGCACCAGTTGCTTAGGACTGAAAATCCCGACTCAAAAGGGAGTTTTCATAGTTCAAAGGAATCAAATAACCTCAAAGTAATGTGTCTTTACCTATCTAGAGGGAAAAAAAAGGCTTTAGTGTTGAACTAGCGAGGTCCTTAAAAGAAAGAGTGAAGATCAGAACAGAAGTTGTTGAAGAATTAAGAAAAGTCCTTCTAGGAGGAAATGAGTAAGCGATCATGAAAATAGGGTCCACCCTAACACAAACATGTAAACAATCACTAACAAAGCTCTATGATATCCAAATATCTAATTTTTCAATTGGCACTTCTAACTTTCTAGGAATCAGTCCTAAAATCATAACTCATTAATTAAAGGTGGACCCCGTTGTTCACCCAACCCACCAGAAGAAGAGGAATTTTGGGGGTAAAAGACAAAAAGCAATAACACAAGAGGTAGATAAGTATCTGATTGTTGGCTTTGTTAGAGAAGTAATATACCTTGTATGGTTAGTGAATGTAGTAATGGTTAAGAAAAACAATGGCAAGTGATGAATGTGTATGGACTTCACAGATTTAAACAAAGCGTACCCAAAAGATTGTTATCGTCTACCTAAGATTGCTCATTTAGTTGACTTCACCACTAGTTTTGAATAATTAAGCTCATTGGATACCATTTTTCGATATCATCAAATCCTCATACACCTAGATGATTAGGGGAAAAAAATTATAATTGAAGGGTGACATTTTGTTACAAAGCCATGCCATTTGAGCTCAAGAATGCTGGGGACACTAACCAACATATGGTAAACAAAATATTCAAGAACCAACATAGAAGAATTATAGAGGGATATATTGATGAAATTCTAGTGAAAAGTGTCAACCTAATTTTGAATTTTCAAAAAAATAAGAATATAAGAAAATAAAAATAATAATAAAAAAATGATGAATGAAAAATAATTTGAGAATTGGGTCAAGACAACACAAATTGAAGGTTCAGTGACTAATAAGGAGGTGATTATAAATTTGGAGGTCAATCTGGCCAAACATTAGCAAAATTGATAAGTTTAGGGACTTTAATTAAACTTTGAATTAGTTCAATTAATGCAATAAGGGGCTTAATTAAAGAAATATCAAAGTTTATGGTCAATTTACATCAAAATTGAAAGAAATTAAATTCTAAGAACCAAAGTGAATAGGTGCTAATACTATAGAGGGTGAATTGATTTTTCTACGGATAATTTTGAAATAATTAAAAGTTGAGTTAATTAAGAACTGGATTGGTTAAATTTTAAACCAAGGACATATGTTAATGACGCTGAAATCCAGGGATCCAATTTCAATTGATCCGGGGGCGAACTTAAAAAAAAAATGAAAGAAGATTTCCATGATTAAGGGCCCAATTTCTAAATATCGGAACTTCAAGGGGCAAAATAAAGATGCCTAATGCAGCCGAAGAAACAACGTCGTTCCAAGAAGGATTGTTCATCCTCTTCCTTCTTGGAATAGAGGAACCCACCTGCAAAAGAGAAAAAAGAATGAAAAATAATGATGGCCTCTGGTATACCCATTAACACAGCCATAATCATCTCATGTTTCCAGTCCTCCTTCGCCCTACGACATGTCTCTGGTGTTCAAGTTAAAACCCATCACCAACAATCCAACCATGGTAGGACTGTTGGTGTCTTTAATCCTTCAAACACGGACAACTACATTTATCTTCATCCTCGGGATCGTTATCCTAGGAGAGAAGAGATAGTTGTCGATAGACAACTAGGAGTCTTGCCCTATAAAAGCCAAATGAAAGGCTAGAACATGGGGAAAAAAAAAAATAGAGAGAACACGAGAGAGGCAGAAAAGGAAGGAATCTAGAAAGAAAGAAAAAAAACCAAAGTAGAGAGAAGGAAGACTAGAAACAAAACAAACAAAAATAAAGGTGAAGAAAGTAGCATTGGCCAGCTAGCTAACCATCATCATCGACTTTGTCTCCACTAAACTAGAAAAGCTTTTCTCCCCCCCCCCCTCTTGCAATTTTAATTACTATGGTACTGTTGCAAGCATGCATGAATAATTTAGGCATGGTTGCTGCTATGGCCAGCTGACCTAATGTTTTTAGGCTAAGAGTGTGTTTGGGAAAACATATTCTTATGCCTTTTCTCTTCTTCTTTTTTTTACTTTTTTTTTATTTTGATATCTAGCCAAATAGGCCCTTAAAGATATCAAAAAATTCTAAAAACATTTAGGGACCCTCTTGGATTTATTTATGGGTCCTTGACACTTTTTCGATGACTTTGACTTAGTATCAAATTGTAGATTTATACTGTGAAAAGCGAATCTAATATGCAATATATGTCTCTCTTTTTTCTCTTAAAATAATAATAATAATAAAATATGTTTTGCTTTCAATTCAAACTTTACTTGTTTATTTACTGGCGTTAGAGTCAGGAACCTTTGTATTAACTAATGCCAAAATTAGAAATAATCTTGGTATTCACTAACGTTAAAGGAAAGAATATTGATACTAGAATTGGGGATTATTTTGATCTCCAATACTCATTGAAGCCAAAGTGCGCAATTCCATACTCTTTTTTTACTTAATATTTCTCAATGCTAGAGTTGGAATATGATACACAGATGATAAAAAATAGAATAAAACAAACCCTTAGCAATTTAAGACAAAACCAGCAATGTAGTCTACCTCAGGTAAAATGTTTTAGGGGTAAAAGTATTTTATCTTCTCATTTACGTAACCAGTCCCGTATCATAGATTTTTTGTTGATTAGTTAGGGTTCCTAGTGATCATAATACGACCTTTTTTCCTTTAAGAACAAGATGCCAAATATCTATTCTTTTTTCTAGAAATTTTTAAAGGTCGTCGCGATGTCAGGTGCGATAAAAAGCATGACTTTTGAAAATTTTCTCTTAGACTTGAAAGACATATTCTTTGTACTTAATCATCATCATTTTAAACTTAACCCTTCTAAGTTTGTCTTTGTCATTAAAGGTTGAAAGCTTTTGGGTTTCTTAGTAAGCAGTAAAAGAATCGAGCATAATCTAGAAAAGATCCAAACCATTCATGACATTACTCCTTATCAGTCAATAAAGGAGGTTTACTACCTAATATGGAGAATGTACCATTGGCCGTCCTCAATCAATTTATAACTTATTTAGGAGAGTGTACCCTACCTTTCTTCAAAACTCTGAGAAATATAACCAATTTTGAATGGAGTCCAAATTGCTAAAAGGCTTTTAAGGAGTTAAAAACTCATATTTCATCTCCCAATATATTGTCTCAACCAAGGAAAAATTAAAACCTTTTCCTTAATCTGGGCGTATCGAACTCAACAGTAAATGTCGTTTTGATAAGAAATGATAGGGGAATACATCTTCCAATTTATTATTTGAGTTGAACTCTCTATAATGTTGAAACAAGATATTTGAAAGTGGAGAAAATGGTCCTCACTCTAGTGAGCACCTTTAGGAAGCAAACCATACTTACATGCTCACCAAGTCAAAGTTTTGATAGATCAACCTCTATGACAAATCCTTTATGAGCTAGAGATGTCTGGATGCCTAATGAGATGAGCTATTGAATTGGGAGAGTTTGGACTTTAATATAGACTCGGGCTAGCTATAAAGGGTCAAACTTTAACATATTTCATTATTGAATGCTCTTTTAAAGCTTGCATGAATACATTCAAATACCTGCTTTCAATCATAACTTCCTTTATTAAACTAAAAAATCTAGTAGAACATCTTTTGATGATTCTCATTTGAGAATTGTATATTGATGGCTCTGTAAATTTATAATCTATAAATGTTTTCTTATAAATAATAATGTTTTTATACTCTTTCGGTAACGCTTATGGGCAATAGCCCTATGATCTCTAAGGGATTGATATGAGGTCTTTCTAAAGGCAATAGCCCAAAAGGGATTTGTGCAAGGTCTTCTTAAAAAAATAGCCTCATGATCTCCATGGGATTGATATGAGGTCTCTTTAAGGGTAATAGACCCACGATCTTCAAGGGATTGGTATGAGGTCTCCTAAAAGACAATAGCCTCATAATCTTCAAGGGATTGATATGAGGTCTTCCTAAGGGCAATGACCTCATGATACTTAGCTACAATATCCCTAACAAGAAAGACGTTCTCAAAATTAAGAACTTGAATATTAGAAAAGGACTCACTAAAGTCCACTTGCATTCCTCTAAAGAGGTTAAAGAAATAAAAGTTGAAAATGGATCAAAAGAGTCTGTCCCCTATGGTCCTTGTTAAGGAGACAAACTCTTTATACTTAGTGTAAAATTCTTGGGATGAAGTCCTTGATGTTTCCATTCTTAGAAGAAAATTCTAAGCCTCTTTCTTAGCAGCCTCAACTCCTTCCTTCAGGCCTTCTTAAAATCCCTAAACTTAGCTACCATTTTTTTCAATGAGTCTATCCAACTATATGCCCCCCCAAGCTTTTCCTCAATTGAGTTTAAGAGGTAAACATATCCTTTTATCTCCCCTCACAATTGGGCATAGGTAGAGTTAATAGTTTCAAGTTTTTGTACCTTTTTCCAATCAGTGTGATATTGCTCTATAGCTTTTTAAATGGCCCTTCTCTCTTTAGCCCATCGAATTCTCGAATGGGCATTTATCATAAAAGTCTAAGCAATAAAAAATAATAAAATAAATTCAAACTATTATTAACTAATAGTAATTAGTAAGTTAGAAAATAGGGATTGTGTGATGATTTTTCATATCAGGAAGGCCATTTTCCTAGTTATAGCTAAGTGACGCTAATAACTAGGGCTTGTTAGTGCATTGACATCATAAAGAAATGTGAGTAGCCTATCAAAGGTGTCTATAACCTCTAGTCCTCTAGGCCCAAGGGTTGACCTCCCTTAAAGAATAGAGTCCATCATGTTTTTTTTTCCTCCTCACGAAGGTTAGGAAAGCAAAGAGGAGCACGATCTAAATTAAACATGGAGAAGAAGTCCTCTACCCTAATGGCATGAGGCACTTGGATGGAAAACCTAGTAGGCATAAGGACTACTCTATTTTTAGGAGGAATCACTTCCATATTAGAGTTAAAAGCAACAAATACTCTTATTCTTTTCTAACAAGAAACAACCTCAAGAAAGATTGAAATAAAGAGTCCTCTACCCTAATGGCATGAGGCTCTTGGATGGAACCGAAACCACTTCTCAAACTATATTTAGTTTTAAAAGTAGTTTTCCATTCATCACCTTTTTTCATCCTAATTTGATGACAACCACTTCTCAAATCAATTTTAGAAAACAAATTAGAACTATGCAATTCATCCAATATATCATCTAATCTAAGGATAGAATGTCTATACTTTATAATGATATTATTGATAGCTCTTCAATCAACACATATTCGCATAGTATTGTCCTTTTTTTGGCACTAGAAGTACATGAACTACACAAGGACTCATGCTCTCTCAAATGTAACCCTTTTGACATCAACTACTCTACTTGCCTTTGTAGTTCCTTAGTCTCTTCTAGGTTGCTCCTTAAGCTGGTCGATTAGGTATAGCTGCTTCTAATGTAAAGTCTATTTGATGCTCAATTCCTCTAATTAGTGGTAAACCACTAGGTATCTCATCTGGAATGATATCTTTAAATTCCTACAAAAGAACTTTAGCAACACTAGGAACACAAGAATTCAAGCAATCAGAATTAAAGTATGCCTCTTTATACATAAGTAAAATCATGGGATCTCAGAAAAATAAGCATGTTTAATATCATTAGATTTTACATAGAAATTAAAGTGTTTCCTAACTTTTTTTGTACACTCTTCTTTTCTCAACCTTACGTTCTTCTCTCCATTTGAGGCCTCTAAACCTTCTTTTTATAATTTGCAGAAACCTTCTTCCCCCTTCCTAGTGGCTGAAACTTTATCCCTTTATTTTTCTAACTCATGACTCACTTTATTTTCACTTTTCCTCACTTTCTCACTTCCTCGCCATGATGTTCTGTCTAGAGTTGTTTTAAATCAAAATCATTCTTCAACCTTATCTGCTCGTCACACTTGCTTAGGTGACAATGATGCAAGTTTGTATACTCTACCATCCTTCTTTAAGAAATATTTGTTCTAAAACACATCATGTTTGGCTTTTCTATCAAATTGCCAAAGTCTCCCTAATAACAGATGTGTAATTAAGAATATCACATAAGACTTCATCCTTATACTTGCCTATTAAGAATGTAACAAGCACTTGTCTATTCACCTTAACAACACTATATTCATTCAACCATTGAAGCTGATAAGGTCTCTTACGCCTTATAATACTCAAACTCAACTTTCTAATCAAAGTTACACTAGCAACAGTAGCATAACTACCACTATCAACGATCCTATTACATATCTTTTTTAGGGTTTAACATCTAGTATGGAAAATATTCTCCCTATTATGTGCACATTCAACATCATTATCATCCATAAGTTGTGGCATATCATCACAATTAGATGTCTCACTAGTAAATTCAATCTCTCCATCATCCTTGAAAATCATGATTCTTTGATTTGCACATTTTGATGCATAGTGCCCCAATCCTTGACACATAAAACATTTAATATCTTGATTATGCTTCATTTGCACTTTGGTTTTAGAATTTTGTTTAGTGGCCAAAACTTGCTTCTTTAGGTTGCTAGGTTCAACAACTTTAGGAGTCATTATTGGCTTTGATGGTGCATTACCCTCTCTCTTATAATTCATCTTCCAACCTAAAGAAGCACATGAATAAGCTCCTAGTCGTGCACTACTCTTTCTTATCATTTGTTTCTCCACTTTAATAGATAAATTTATCAAATCCTCTAAGTCTATATAAGGTTGTAATTCCACCACATTAGTTATGTCTTTATTCAACCCACTGAAAAACCTAGACATTGTTACTTCTTCATCCTCAATAACATTGGCTCTAATCATGACAACCTCTAACTCCTTATGATATTCCTCCACATTCTTGAAACCTCGAGTAATAGTTTACAATCCATTAAACAATTTTCTATAATAGTATTAATGAATTAGAAGGAATATGACATATCATTGGAAAGGTATGTACATCTAGTTTCCAACCTAACTAGAATCGCATCAACATTTGACCTGTAGCTCTAGTTATGATCAAAACAGTGGTGAAAGGTCAAACCGTTCAATTTGAGTCTTTTTATCCCAATCCTTGTGTATAGCCTAGGTTCCACCAATAAGCCTTTCTTGAATGTGAATCAGATTAATAAAGGCTTATTCTTTATTAATTCGCTGCATGCAACTCAGTTTTGGCAGTGAGTCATAAATTCATTGCAGACAACTCAACTAATTCGCTGCAAAACACCCACTTCGACAGCGAATGCTAATTCGCTGTAGACAACCCAGTTTTGGCAGCAAATCACAAATTCTTTATTACTCTCTTGAAGTCCACCTTAGCCCATGTATCTTGAAGAAGCCCATTAAAAGTCTATTTGAACCTCTTAGCCCTAAGCCTTGTGATTGGATCAACTGGAACCTCCAATTGATCCTTTGGTGTTGCTTAGATTACATCATTCTCTCTCTTCTCAAAAGGATTTGACCTCGAATCATCACCTACATCAAAGAAATACTGATCAACAACTTCAAATGTAACACTAACAGTATACTCACCTGGTAGATCCACTTTCTAGGTAGTGTCATTAATCCTCTCTATGATCTGAAAAGAACCATCTCTTCGAGGCATTAATTTGGATATCCTTTGTTCAGGAAACCTTTCCTTCCTTATATGCACCCAAACCCAATCACATGGTTCAAACCTCACTAATTTTCATCCTTTATTAGTCCTTGAATACATATACTAAATCTACTTCCCATCTTGGTGTTGCGAAGTACATGGAAATTTGTTTTATATTAGGCATAATTAATTTCACACTTAATGATAATTTAGTATTATATCCTGTGTGTGTGAGTGTATTCATAATCCTTATTCATTAAACAATTTATCTCTGACCTTATCTTTGTAAATCGATGCCATAATATCCAGTTTTGTGAACATACTAAGGTTGTCTCTTGCTTGAACCACACTTTAATCTATTACCAATCATCTAGA
This sequence comes from Populus tremula, assembly GCA_964019445.1. NCBI lineage: Eukaryota > Viridiplantae > Streptophyta > Magnoliopsida > Malpighiales > Salicaceae > Populus > Populus tremula. The sequence goes on along the minus strand of CAXHTJ010000015.1, from coordinate 7,617,382 downwards.
TTGTTCTTACTTACTTATTAATCAAAGCATTAATCCCCTTACCTAGAGAATTAGTTTCTCCAATTACCTATTTACCAAGGCACCAATCCCATTCACTGGAAAACTAATTCCTCAAATCACCCATTAGTTAGGGCACTAATCGCATTAAACAGGGAATTAGTCTCTCAAATAACCTATTAATCAATGAACTGGTCCTATTAACTTAAGAGTTAGTTTCTCAAAGTGTCCATTAATTAAGTCATTAATCTCATTCACCTTGAAATTAGTCTCCAATTGTTTTTTCCAATTCTTCCAATTTTGATTAAGATATAATTAAAGAAAATATAATTAACTAGTTCTTTTTAAAGATTCAAACACCCACCTGATGTCTGTGTGCGCGAGCTAGTCCCCTACAAATGATTGGGTTCCACAGCCTCTCCTATACTAATAAAATCAAAACATTATTTGTCATTTATCTACCATAACGATTAGTTTCATTCTCCATATAAATTCCAATTTCTCACTTTATTTGCATAAAACATTCCACGTTTTAGTTATGTATAAATATCCATTTATTTTTATTTCATTCATTTTTTACTTTCAATCAGCACAAATTTATACAATTTATTTTCTAAATCTAATCAAATCCAATTCTTTTACAAGTGGATGACTAGATTTTTGGTCCATAAAAGGTAAAATTCTCTTTTTATTTCTTCACAACTAATCTATTCTTAACTCTTGGATATATCAACTAAATTAGTTTAAGCATATTTTTCCACATTAATAAGTTTAAAATTTTAAAAGCCTCCTTCATTTAGCAAGCATTGACCGAAACTATACAAAGACAGAAAGTGAGGATTTTTCTCCTTTCTTTTGAAATTTTGAAATTTCCTACCCTTTTTCCATCTATTTACATTCATATAACTATAATGCCATACAATTCTAACCAATTGCATCAAATTCCTTAATCTATCAATTTCTTTCCATTTGGCCAAAATTGATTAGTACTTAAAAGTGCATTTTTATCAAGGTTTTATATCATCATTTTGCACTTGAAGTATCAATAACTCCTTAACTAAAGCATGTTTTATAATAACATATCTAATAATATAAGATACCTTTAATTTATGCTAAATGTTCATCTTAAATGTAGGCTTATCACATAAATGAAAGGATTGATTGATGAGTTTAAGTACTGAAATTGAAAGGACAAAGAGAGGGTCAAAGTTAGAAAATAGATATTGGTGTAGTCCAAACTGGAACATTATTTGGTAATTGGGTCATATCTAGAGCTGTAGATCTCGGATTTAGGTTTGCTTTATATGTATGAAAAGGTAAGACATAGGCCTACAACTTTTATGGGACTCCAAGATTTAAAAAGGCCGTTTTCAAGTCCAAATTATAGCAACAACGGAGAAGTCTGAATTTGTCCTGCAGCCCGGACACTATTCAGTGTTCAATCCATATCTCGAGTTCTAGAAATCCAAATGACCTCAATGTTTTTTTCCTAGAATGCTGAGACAATTTCCTAGAACTTTCATGAGTAAAGGTGGTTCCAATTCTAACATTAGCAATGTGTTTTGTTCAAATAAGAAGATAAAGATTGTTACCAAGTCAAGATGTGGCCACCCACTCGACAATTATTCATCAAATCAATGGTTTCAAATTTTAGCCTATAAAAGGAGGCATTTGCCATGCATTTATACATCTTGGTGTTCAGATCAAGATTATGTTGTTGCTCTCTTTCTTTGTATTTTGTAATGTTTAAGTTTTATTTTATGTTATATTAATCTCTTGTTTATGCTTTTCATTTCCTTTCCTTTATTTATATAATTATGTTCTTATCTTGTTTATTTATGTTTCTTTCTTTTATTATATTTAGCTAAATCTATTATGTCAAGGTAAAAAGGTTACACTAATGGTGTAAGAATAAGTATAGTATAAACTCAACATGGACTTTAATGCTTGATACTAACATGTTTTATATTTATTATCTTGTTCACTCTTAATACCTTGCTTGTTAAATGGTTAATCTAGATTTGTGTTGAACAACCCTTGGTATAACAAATGCTTGGCACTTTCATAGCCCAACTGTATGGTATAACCTACACCTGTGCTATGAAAGGAACTTGATTTGTTGTTAACATAAGTTATCACCATGAATACCTGATAATATTTACAAGTATTGGCATTACTCGAATAATATAATTAATGTAATCATGTTAACAATTATAATTTGATTGGAACCTCCTTTTTGTGTGGTTTCCAGTTGAGTAATAAGAGTTTATACTATACTTCTTTGAAGTACCATTAGTGAATCCTCTAACCTTGACATTTTTTTTATTATTGTTTAATCCTTACATTAATCTTACATCTCCAAGTCCTCTTTATTATTACTATTACTATTATTAATATCATTACTACTACTATTATTACTATTATTGTTATTATTAGTATTAGTATTAGTATTAGTATTACTACTACTACTTATTATTATTGTTGTTGTTGTTGTTGTTGTTGTGGTGTTGATATTTATAATTTATATAGTTAACTTCCCTATGGTTCGACCCTGGTCTTGCCAGATTATTTATTACTTCGACACTCTTGCACTTGGGAGAAGACATCAATCTTTTGGTCATGTCAACTGACTTAGTTTTTGTTGATGATTTTCAGTGTCAGAATAACTTAGTTTTTCATTGATGATTTTCAGTGGTAGAGTGATTTAGCTTTCGTTAATAATTTTCAATGTCAAAATGACTCACTTTTAATGACAATTTTAGTGTTATAATGATATAAATTTTTTAGATAGCCCTCATTAAAATTAAAATTAGAGATGAATGTCTTGTGACAATATTATCACTATATAATTATACAAACATAGGAAATGTTTGAATGAATGTATGTGTGTTATGGTATCTGTGTGGAAATGGTCTTTGACATTACCTAAATAAAAATATACTAAGTAATGGTCATTTTATGTATCAGGAAGCACGACCAGGATCAGATCTTCGACCGGGCAAGGACATACTATGGGAGGGGTAGATAGTTAGTTTCCACATTTAACTAACTATTATTAAATCCTTGAAGTATTTATACATAATGTTACTACCCGATTTCAATCGATTCAAATTACTCATGAAACACAATGAATAATTATGTAGTTGACTTTAGCTAATGGTATCCATATTGGATAATTAGGATTAAATGATGTGATTAGCTTCGGCTAATGGTATTTATAATGGATAATCGGGATTCATTGATGAGAATAACTTCTGCTAATGGTATCCATGTTGGATAGCTAGAAATGAATGACGAGATTAGCTTCGGCTAATGGTATTCATGTCGAGAAGCTGAGAATGAATGATGAATTAACTTCAGCTAATGGTATCCATATTGGGTAGCCGGGAATGAATAATAAGATTAGCTTTGCCTAATGAAATCCATATTGGATAGCTAAGAATAAGCATTGAAGATTAGCTTTGGCTAATGATATCTATGTTAGATAGCTAGGAGTAAATGATGAGGTTAACTCCAGTTAATGGGCTTCATATTAGGATTATCGAAAAAAAAGAGTATGATGTGTTAGTCACAATCAAAATTAATGTTTAAAGAACCATATACAAAATTAATCATACTTAGGAATGAATAGTTATGGAAGAATCCTATATGTACAATGATTCCTAGACCATAATACATGTCATCAGTTGTTTATTGAACATAGCTCAAATAAAATAATACGGTATAAGATTGTATTAAGATGTGGAATAAAATATTAAAGATAGCTCGGTATGAAGATATTAATAGCTGAATTTGTTGGCAATCAAATGGGTTTGCTAGAATTATTGGCATCTGCAAGGGGATGACCAGATTATACTTAGTGGCCATAGTATTGGCGACTAAGAATGAGATATTAATGATACTTAGTGGTTGCAGTGTTAGTGACTTAGGGTAAGAAAGGAATGATACTTAATGATCGTAGTATCAATGACTAAGAACAAGATATAAATTGATAGTTGACGATTAATTACTAATATCTATGAATATGACAACTTTTGATGTTTAGTTGCCCAAAAGAATAATGACTACGGAAGAAAAGTATGATTTGTTTAATTATAAGATGATGATGTAGATTATCCCTTCCCCATGCTTCTATTTAAGTTGGCAAGTCCTTTAAATTAAATTATGGGTAACAAAAATTACTTCCTAATTGTCCCTAATAAAAAGGGAATTCATGTGGTTGTCTTTCTTTTGAATGTAAACCATTGTATTGTTGTTTCCAATGAGTATAAACTATGGTGTTTTTGCTTTCTAATAATGGAAACCATTGTGTAAGATCATTAATCGATGCTTAAAAATGTTAATGACAGGGGGGTTGATTGGCAACTTAAGACATAATATTGTTTAATGTATTATGTTGCGATGTCGCGGTCGCACAAATTAATTACCCTAGCTTAAAACACACAAGATAGTATAGAGCAAGCAAGGGGTCGATCCCACGAGGAAGTTTGAAGTTAGATTTTTATGTTGTACGTTATGTAATTGGGGGGGATTGATTTGAAATGATTTAAACTATGGCAGAAATTAAACTAGCAAACAAAATCAATTGAAACTGAAATATATCAAGAAAACAAACCTTGGTTGCAAGCACACACCACCAACGGAAATTAGAACCGATCCTTGAAACGAAACTCCAGTTTATATTATGAATTTTATCTTTTCTTAATATTGGTTAATTAACGGATCCGCCGTATAACTAGCCCTAACCAACAAACAATCACAGTGTCCGCACTAATGATTTAATCCAATGGCAGCCTTAAGATCCAGATAAATTCATTAATCTTAACAACCAAGTTGTCAATTTGTGTTGCTATGATCGAATGTTCTCCCTAAGTTTAATAACGTAGTTCCGCTACAATTATCAAGCTTAGTTGCTTCACAAGTTTATATACCACAACTCCGGTTTTGATATCAAACTTAGCAATAGATTGTTCACAATAATAACTTAGAGTCCGCTCTAGCAATTAAGATAAACAATCATAGGAAATATGCATAGGAAAACAAACATACTCATTCATAACATAAACTGAAAATAAAAGGAAGAATAAATCTCACAGTTCTTGAAATCCGAAGGTTTGTTTGTCCTTGCAACCAAGAAAACGAGCTTAGCCTTGCATATCTATTGAACAACTACTCCTAAAGATGAAAGAATACATAATTTCTGATTTGTAGAGAGGAGAGTTTGTGTTTCCTCCTCCTCCTTCTTCTTCTTCTTCTTCTTGCTACCTCCTTCTACTCACCCTCTATTTATACACAAATTGTAAGTAAGAAAATCAAAGTTCAAGTGTGAACATCAATAGATGGTGGTAGTGTGAAGGCGGCTGGCGGCTGGCGGCTGGTGGCTGCTGGCTGCTGGCTGCTGTCTTGAGGTTGGTGGCTGCCTTCCTTGACCTTCTAGAATATTTACTAGAGGAGCTAAATTGCTGGTGGGTTTGGATGCTTCTAGATGAAATTTGATTCGTTTCTTCACGCAACCTGCTTGCTGGCAGAATTCAGCTGTCATCTTTGAAAAATCATATATCCTCATATGACATCGTTTTTGGCTGAAATTTGGAGCGTTTATAGATCTTTGAGTAAGGAATCCAACAAAATTGAGTTTGCATCAATTGGACTTCTGAAGCTCCAGATATTGAATTTTGAATGGGCAAAGGTCAACATTGGCAGACTGCGAGATTTGACTTTGAAGGATGTGATTTCCATGATCTTTCTCTTTTTATTTTTCTTGCATTACATTTCCAAAAAGGTATGGATGTTAGCTTTTTAATGCCACTGGAATCACTTCATTTCGATCTCTGGAACTCACGCTCTGCACAAAATACCGACTGAACGTCAAATCTGCCAATTACCTCCAATTTACTCCTTTTTGCATCTTTCATCCAAAAATGCCTTCAAAACATAAAACAAAGAATATCAAGGCATTTTATATAAATAACATATGCAAAACACTAGTTAAATGCGGGTGAAACTATCGAATAATATGGTTACATCAAATACCCCCACACTTAGCTCTTGCTCGTCCTCGAGAAAGGATAAATAAAATTAAATTGAAAATAACTATGATCAATTTCTTAATCTCCCATCAATGTCTAAGAGTACAAGCATTATAAACAAGAATACAATCATGAAGGATAAATAATATAATTCTCATGAATTTATTTACATGCAAACTTCAAAACTCAATCAATCGTCTGGATTTAAATGAAATCTATGCCATGCCAAAGTGATAGGTCCTCTCATTGATATACACTCCAACACTCATGTGTTTAGGGTTTATGTGTTTAAATCTCTCAAATTCAATCAAAGAGTATGTTCTACCATAAGCTTGCTTTTCAATCTCATCTCCATTAGCAACTTATTACAAGTATTACATGAATCAAAAGGTCTTATTTTCCGGTTGTAATGGGCTGAGGTTAAGGTGAGGTAAAAGAAAGTAAAAGGAAAGGTTCAAACCAATGAAAGTAGAGCATTTTGAAAAATGATACTTCAAACAAGATATTCCATCAAAGCTCATAAATTTTTCATCTTTAATCACAAATGCTTAACTCCTTTTGATTTCAAGCTCTTTCAACATAAAACCTTAAGAACATAAAGGAATACTTTTTTTTTCTTTTTTTTTTTTCTTTTTCTTTTTTTTTTCTTTGGCAACTTTGCCCATTTTTTCATCAAGCATCACTTCTTTCTTTTCATATAATTTCCAACCATAATTCCATTAAATATTACAAGTATATGCTCTACTAATCCTTGGCCAGGGGAAAAGAAAAACATATATAAAGTTAAGGCTTATACATGGATAAAGCAAAAAAAAGATAACCAAGCTCAAAACGGGTTCACTAAGGATAATATGCTTTAGGTTGGCTTTTTGGCTTGAGGGGTTAAAATTCCTAATGCCTTTATCATCTTCATGTATATTTGTAATGGGATATAATCTCAATAAGATATGAAGCAAGTTCTAGAGATACTTATCATTGAAAGAATGCACACTCAAAGAATATAATTTGAAGGCTCAAAAGCTTGCATTGTATAACACTATAAAGTCAACATGGCATATTCTCAAAGTCAATCCCTAAACCAATTAAACCTTAAAATTTGCATGCATACTCCTTCATTTGATTTATATCTTCATCTATCTCAATTAATTCTCATACATAATACTCATATTCTCAAAAACCAATGGGAGTTAAAAAGATCAAAATTTGTGTTTTTTTTTTTTTTAAGAACAACAAAGAAAATTAAAATAAGAAAACCAAAATTCTCTCAATACCCCCACACTTAAAACACAACATTGTCCTCAATGTTGAAATAAAAGCAAAGGAACATAAGAGAATGACAAAGATAAAGTAAAATACGAAAAATAAAAGATAAGGAAAAAGAAAGCAAATCTGATTTTTTTTTCTTTTTGTGCTGGGTTGCCTCCCAGTAAGCGCTTTTGTTTTATGTCATTGGCTCGACATATTGCATGCTCATTCTTCATAGATTGGTTCAATAACTCTACAGAAGCGGTGAGTTCTGCCGTCCAACCTTCATAGAAAGGTTTCAAACGATGCCCATTGACTTTGAGTATGTTGTTCGTTTCTAAACTTGTAATTTCAACTGCACCATAAGGAAAAACATTAGAAACAACAAATGGTCCAATCCAACGAGAGCTTAACTTTCCAGGAAAAAGTTTCAAACGCGAATGATAAAGAAGGACTTTGTCTCCAACATGAAACTCCTTTCTTGTAAGCATTCGGTCATGAAGATTCTTAGTCTTTTCTTTGTAAATCCTTGCATTCTCGTAAGCATCATTTTGAATCTCTTCCACCGTAATTCCAATCTTTTTGGGCACCAAAAGGATAGGCGCCACCCATTCACTATCCGTGATGGGTAAATGACTCCTGCATCATGAAGGACAATTTGCAAAGCTTGCAAATCCAATGTTGATTCATGCATGTTTTGGGGAACACATATATGCCTTTCCATCTCTTCTATCTTGGTAAAATCATAGTCATTGCTCAAAGCCATGCTTAATCCATACTCATCATCAAAATCACAAACTGCTGCACACACTTATCAACTTGGTCATAACATGTGATAGAATAAACATTGCTATAAGGATATGTCATTGCATCATGAAAATTAAATTCAATTTTTTCATCTCCTACCTCCATAGACAAGGTATCCTTACCACAATCAATCTTTGTGTTGGCAGTTTTCAAGAATGGTCTCCCAAACAATATAGGAGTGCTGGTTGATGAATCACAAGAATCATGTTCCATATCAAGAATATAAAAGTCACATGGAATAACCAAACTATCAATCTTGACTAGGACATCTTCTATCACACCAAGTGGGTAAACAAAACTACGATCCGCAAGTTGCATTACAATACTAGTTTTATTCAAAGGCTCTAGACTAAGAGAATCATAAACATGTTTAGGCATAACACTAATGGATGCACCTAAATCGCATAAAGCTCTTTTAAAACTAGCATTACCAATAACACATGGGATAGTAAACGCACCTGGGTCTTTTTGTTTCAAAGGCAGATTCTTTTGAACAACAGCAGATACAACTTCACCCATACTTACCGTTTCATGACCTTTCAGTTTGAAAGCTCTCTTGGTAGTACACAACTCCTTCAAGAATTTGGCATACTTGGGAATTTGCTTGATAGCATCAAGCAAAGGAATGTTGAGTTCTACTTTCTTAAAAACCTCTAAAATCTCTTTTTCTTTGTCCTCTTTCTTTGACCTAGAAGAACTCACGGGAAAGGGTGGAATTGTTGTAAAACTGGAATTCATTGAGTGAGGAGTTACCTTTGGAGTGTTGGTCTTTGTTTCAGTTTGTGGAGGAGAAGGATGATGTATCTTCTTTGTACTCAATTCAGTTTCTATCTCTTCTTCTTCCTCCATCTCAATTTGTTTTGACCTTTTCTCTTCAATTTCTTTCCCACTTCGCAACATGATCGCACTAACATGCTCTATTGGATTCAATGCTTGGGAGGGCAATTTTCCATTCATTTGTGCTTCCAATTTTCCCACACTTGAAGCTACTTGCCCCATTTGCTTTTCCAAGTTGTGAATACTTGACCTTGTTTCCTGTTGAAAAGACATGACATTTTGTTGCAAAGTAACAGTATTAGAAGCCAAAGTTTTCATCATCTCACGAAGATCATCATTGGATGACGATTGTCTTGCTTGATAATTCTGTTGGGGTTGAAATCCATTGGGATGGAATTGTTGGCCTTGATTGCCTTGTTGAGGTTGGTTCCCATATCGTAGGTTAGGATGATCTCTCCATCCAGGATTGTACGTGTGGGAAAAAGGATCATACTTACGCTGAGGTTGTCCGTTGAATGCTCCATCAATTGCATGAGCTTGTTCAATGTAATCTTCTTGCATTGTTGGGCACATATTCGAAGCATGTCCTTGTGAGGAGCATATGCTACAAACTTTCACCTGCTGCACATTTCCACAAGCCAAAGAACGCACAAGAGAAGTAAGATCATTAACTTTATTTTCAAGGTTAGAAATACTTACCTCATTTACTCGTTTGTTGGAGAAGTCTCCACGAGTGCCAAATTGTTTTGAGTTGGCTGCCATGTTTGAGATCAATTGGCGTGCAGCCTCAGGTGTCTTATCTACCAATGCGCCTCCACTTGCAGCATCAATGATACTACGGTCAGTAGGCATCAATCCTTCATAGAAATATTGAATGAGCAGCTGATCGGGTATTTGATGATGAGGGCATTGAATGCATAGTTGCTCAAATCTTTCCCAATACTCGAGAGAGTCTCTCCATGAGATTGCCGAATCCCACATATTTCTTTCCTTATGTTGGCAACTCGAGATGCTGGGAAATACTTCTCAAGGAAAATCTTCTTCATGGCATTCCAAGTTCCAATAGATCCTGGGAGAATAGAGAAAAGCCATGCCTTTGCTGCCCCTTTTAAAGAGAAAGGGAAAGCTTTCAACTTAACTTGTTCTTCATCAACTCCATTCGGTTTCATGCCAACACAAACCATATGGAACTCCTTGAGATGAGTATGAGGATCTTCTCCTGCAAGACCATTGAATGTTGGTAACAAATGTATAAAACCAGATTTGAGCTCAAAGTTTACATTATTGTCAATGTTTATGCACAATGGTTGATTTCCACGTTAGGAGCAGCAAGCTCCTTGAGTGTTTGTTGTCGTGCAACCGCCATGGTGTTGAGGTGAACTTCCTTTCTTAACTTGCGTAAAGTGCTTTCTATTTCAAGATCAACCTGCACTAGACTCTGATTAGTAGAACGGGTTACTGGCATCAATCGCTAAGAAAACTCAAAAGAAAGCAACCACACAAGCGAATAAAAAAAAAATAATGCAAATTATATGAAAATCCTACGCTAGAAAACTAAAACTACCTAAAAACCTTAGAAAACAGTGAATTTGGCCTCGATGGGTGGGGCTAGTGGTACCACTAGTCTTGTTCAGAACGTCGTTTCACTTCAGAAAATGAAGGTTAGAAACCTAATTCCACAAACAATTCTGTCTTCAACAGTACCGCTGCGGCAAGTGAACAGTAACACCGCAAGCAAAAATTCTGTTTTTTTTTTTTTTTTTTTCAGAAATGTAAATAACAATCACAGAAACTAAAAATAACAGTACAAGCACAAGAATCAACTAAAATTACCTCCCCGGCAACGGCGCCAAAATTTGTTGCGATGTCGCGGTCGCACAAATTAATTACCCTAGCTTAAAACACACAAGATAGTATAGAGCAAGCAAGGGGTCGATCCCACGAGGAAGTTTGAAGTTAGATTTTTATGTTGTACGTTATGTAATTGGGGGGGATTGATTTGAAATGATTTAAACTATGGCAGAAATTAAACTAGCAAACAAAATCAATTGAAACTGAAATATATCAAGAAAACAAACCTTGGTTGCAAGCACACACCACCAACGGAAATTAGAACCGATCCTTGAAACGAAACTCCAGTTTATATTATGAATTTTATCTTTTCTTAATATTGGTTAATTAACGGATCCGCCGTATAACTAGCCCTAACCAACAAACAATCACAGTGTCCGCACTAATGATTTAATCCAATGGCAGCCTTAAGATCCAGATAAATTCATTAATCTTAACAACCAAGTTGTCAATTTGTGTTGCTATGATCGAATGTTCTCCCTAAGTTTAATAACGTAGTTCCGCTACAATTATCAAGCTTAGTTGCTTCACAAGTTTATATACCACAACTCCGGTTTTGATATCAAACTTAGCAATAGATTGTTCACAATAATAACTTAGAGTCCGCTCTAGCAATTAAGATAAACAATCATAGGAAATATGCATAGGAAAACAAACATACTCATTCATAACATAAACTGAAAATAAAAGGAAGAATAAATCTTACGGTTCTTGAAATCCGAAGGTTTGTTGTGTCCTTGCAACCAAGAAAACGAGCTTAGCCTTGCATACCTATTGAACAACTACTCCTAAAGATGAAAGAATACATAATTTCTGATTTGTAGAGAGGAGAGTTTGTGTTTCTCCTTCCTCCTTCTTCTTCTTCTTTCTTGCTACCTCCTTCTACTCACCCTCTATTTATACACAAATTGTAAGTAAGAAAATCAAAGTTCAAGTGTGAACATCAATAGATGGTGGTAGTGTGAAGGCGGCTGCTGGCTGGCGGCTGGTGGCTGCTGGCTGCTGGCTGCTGTCTGAGGTTGGTGGCTGCCATGAGGTTGGTGGCTGCCTTCCTTGACCTTCTAGAATATTTACTAGAGGAGCTAAATTGCTGGTGGGTTTGGATGCTTCTGATGAAATTTGATTCGTTTCTTCACGCAACCTGCTTGCTGGCAGAATTCAGCTGTCATCTTTGAAAAATCATATATCCTCATATGACATCGTTTTTGGCTGAAATTTGGAGCGTTTATAGATCTTTGAGTAAGGAATCCAAAATTGAGTTTGCATCAATTGGACTTCTGAAGCTCCAGATATTGAATTTTGAATGGGCAAAGGTCAACATTGGCAGACTGCGAGATTTGACTTTGAAGGATGTGATTTCCATGATCTTTCTCTTTTTATTTTTCTTGCATTACATTTCCAAAAAGGTATGGATGTTAGCTTTTTAATGCCACTGGAATCACTTCATTTCGATCTCTGGAACTCACGCTCTGCACAAAATACCGACTGAACGTCAAATCTGCCAATTACCTCCAATTTACTCCTTTTTGCATCTTTCATCCAAAAATGCCTTCAAAACATAAAACAAAGAATATCAAGGCATTTTATATAAATAACATATGCAAAACACTAGTTAAATGCGGGTGAAACTATCGAATAATATGGTTACATCATATTACTAAGTCAAAGTAAATGTTAATGGGGTGATAATGTAACAAAAGATTGTGATACCTTGAAAATATAAAATATGGTAATGTTACAAACAAATTATGTTAAACAGTGATGGTGATGAGTATACATAGGATTAATATATGTGGTTACTTCAAGGATTATACCCAAGGAAATCGGTAACTAAGAAAATGAAATATTAATTATTGATTGGGGAATCAAAAATTAAGAAAATGAGTTGCTACGTGGTGATATATAGTCAGCAATCTTAGATTTGAATGTATTACATAATTCGTTGTAAAGGTAATTTTGAAAGTGACAAATATGAACTTAGACACCATAGGAGCTAGTGCATAATTCAATATGTATATGATGTAATCGATACTAAAAGAATTCTGGATAAGCATATTGTTTTATTTCCTTGTGAAAAACCATGTACATGAATTTTCTGGCTAGATGTTAAATTTATAATGTTATTTTAGTTGCAATGATGAGCATGAGTATTGGCATATGAGTTAAGGTATTATTGAACTTGAGTTGAATGTTTTGAGCAAGATTGTTAAAAGTGCTAATTAACATAATGATTCCTTTCCCTAAAACAAAAATCATGAGCATAAGTCTTCTTGATAACTAATAACTCTTATAATGCTCTATATGTTGCAGGTCTATGACACGAAGTGGGCCAACACTTATTGTGTCGTTTTACTATTTATAATTTTGTTAGGTACTTATTTTTATGTACAATGAATACTTAAAATTGTGTTAATAACTTCACCTTGAAATATACTAAATGGTATGATTGTATTTCTAGCATTTGGTTATTGCATCTTTTTTATTATGTGTGTGTCTATCCATCAAACGTATGTTTTAAGTAAATGAAAAATAGAAAGAATATAAGATGAATTGTGAGAAACGATATGAAAGAATCAAATGGAAAAACAATTGAATTAATAGGTGGCCGAAGGCTACTGCGTGTATGTAATAGTTATTTGTTATTGTGTTCCCCAGAAGGATAAGAAAAGAACTGAGAAAATGTATAATTTTAGGAAAAACTCTGCTATAAATTTTATAAACCAAAGAATCAATAATGGGATGTATTGTTAGATATATTGTACAAAAAAAAATTACCCCATTATACTCAAACATGATGATTAGAAATATAAAAGCTACATGGAAATTTCAGGTCGTTACAGTGAGATTCATGTCTATAACATTAAAGGTAAAAATTTATATTCTAGGTAATTAAAGGAAACTAGAAATCCTAAAATATACAATAGTTTCTTAAGGGAAGATAGACAATCACCCCTACTACATTATTTCAAATGAAAGGCTAAATATGTTATATGTTTTCTCCTTATTCATTTTCGCGTGATAAGTTACGCTAATTATTTTATGAGCTTTATTTGTAATAAATTCAATATTTTTCCCTAAAAATAGGATACTTGTTCACTAAGACATTCACAAATGATTCAATGTTCGTCCCTATAGATAAAAGACTTATTGACTATGCTTTTCATTAAAAACTTTACTTTCATCCCTAAAAATAGAAGACTTGTTAACTGGGTCATTCATAAAAATATTTGATGTCTGTCCATAAAGATAAGAGACTCATCAACTAGGCTATTTGTGTAAAATTTAATGTTAGTTCCTAAAATATGAGGCTCATTGACATAATTTTTATTCTTATTTGAAAAATAAATATTTACACGATCATGCATATGCAAAAAAAAAAATAGCACAATTTCATGAAAGGATATTGACGCTATTGCAATGCCATTTAGAAAAAAATTAAATAAAAAAAATTCATGAGTGAATAGTAACCCATTTCCAAAAATGAATTTGCATACACATATGCATTCACTAAAAAGTGAATAGTTTTATAACATAGATATAATGCTATCGTGAAGTCAGTAAAAATAAATAACACATAAATCAAAAGTTGCTAATTTCAAAAAATGAATTAATACTTAAAATACGACATCACTACTTTATAAAATTAATCTAACTCTATTATGAAGGCATTAAAAATAAAATATGATAAATAAAAAAAAAGGTAAGAGTGAAAAGTTATGGACTATAAAAAATCCCAGGACTAGAGCTAGGGGCTCTGATACTAGCTATAACATTCTCATATTTTGTATCTGTTTTTAACAATGTATTAGGTAGTGATTTCTAAAAACAAGGGGTTTTTTTTGTTACCTACTTAATTTTCAACATAATTTCCTCTATTATGTAATGATCCCAAACATCGAAATCAAAACAATTTGTTTGACTCAATCTCATTCATCCATTCACTTTATTTGGAATTATATATGGCATAACAATAGGCATGCAAGTTAAAACATCTACGTATAGTACAACATCATGTTAAAGTTTATAATTTACTACATTTACATAATTTATGATTTATGTACATCATAGGCTTATACAAAAGGATATGTCATTTGTTTTCACTACTACTACCTTGATATATTACATGTATATAACAAAAGTAATACGCTAAAAGTCTACTAATCAACTTAGTTGTGGGAAGGTCCTATTACAATTTAAGATTCATGTAAGTATGTTAGGATATTATTAAATAAGAAGGAAAATAACAATGTGAAAGAATATAACTAACTTCATGTTTATTGTCCCATCAACTCTTCACAGTTTCTTGTGAACCCATTATTTGAGAATGCAAATTCTAGTCTTGAACTTGTTAAATTTATTCGATTAAAAATTAATTATCTACTTTAAGTTACTCCATGTAAAAACCTGATTAAAATTGTTCTCAAGTGAAAATAAAATAATTTATTTAATCCAAAAATAAATCATATTAGATTAAATAAAAGAAACATAGAAAAAAAAGGTGAAATTGGACAAAAAAAAATGATAAGGCATAAATTAATTAAGAAGGAAAAGTACAAGGGCAAAATAGGAAATATAAGTAATTAATAAAATATTGACTATAAATGCTCTTTTTATTTTCTCTGTTTGCCCAGCATGTTTTCTATATAAAGAGAGGGGAAAATGATGATTTTTTTTCCTTCTTAATGCTTGTTAAATCCATAAAAAAAAAAAAGTAAAATTAAAGTAAAGGATACATAAGGAAATTAAGTCTTTGGGTGGGTTATTTTGAAGAAAATTTAAGGCTTAGACTTTTGGAAAGGGAAGGATAGTTGGTTTAGTGACAAGGCTTAAGGATAAAAGATTCAAAGAGACTTTCCATGAACTCTTTCGAGATACATAGGCCAAGGTGGACTTCAAGAGGGTAATAAATAATAAAGTGAAAGCCTTGATTAATATGATTCATGTTCCAGAAGGGCTTGTTGGTGGAACCAATGCCATTACACAAGGATAAGGATAAGAAGACTCAAATCAGATAGTTTGACCTTTCGATACTATTTTGATCATAACTGGCGATGCCAATTAAATTTAGATGCAATTTTTTTTGGGCTAGAAACTATACTTCCATATGGCTCCAATGATATATAGCATGCCTTCTAATTCATTAAGACAAGAGAGAACCATTCATTTGAAATTAGGATTTGATGTTGTTAGCATATTACAAGAAAAATCAACCTTGTCTTATTTTAATTAGTTAAGTTATTGATCTATCTCTATTTTGTGAGCCAACACTTTTTTAAGTTTCATACTTGTTTTTGTTATTTATTTTAATTAGCTTGAGCTAGTATTAGCTTAGTTTAGGTATTATTTAAATTGGATTTAAATATGACCCATTAGGAAAACTAGGGTTGCTTAGCTTTCTAGTATAAGTATTCTTTTTAAAGAATATTGAAAAAAAATGAATTTTACAAAATAAATATATTGCCTTTCTTGGTTCTTGATTGAACTTCGACTCTTCAATGAATTGACCAATCTTTGCTAGTGATTTTATACTTTTTTTGCTCATCTCCAGGTGTAGGCATTGTGAATGGGTGGTTTATAGTCTTATTGCCTTAGAGTAAGTCTTCCATTGTCATAAGCTCAATTCCATACTCAAACTTGGATTAGATAGATCTAGGGTTAGTGAATTCCTAGATATAAAACATGTGTCTTGAATTATCATAAATTTTAACTATGATTTGTCATGGTTATAGAATGTTATATTACTGGTTCTATTGAATAAATATTGAAAATGGGAAGTTGATGGGATGGTCGAGTAATATGTGTAAAAGCTCGACCCAACCTGCCATATAATATCCGCTTTGGGCATTACCTCCCTCACAGTTTTGTTCTTGGTGACGTGAGCCCACTCTTGAGCCTAATGCCCAAAATAACGTACAATAGGTTAGCGACCGACACTATTATAAAGCCCTAGCTCTGGACTCTCGCTTCTAATATGGGATATCACAATATGAGTCCTAAAAGATGGAACAAGTATTATAATTATTGTTTGCAAGATATAAAATTATTGAGTCAATAATTTGTTATTGAAATTTATGGAGGAAACTTTGCTAATTTTTTGGTAGAATATGTGTGTGTGTGTGTAAAAAAACAAAAAGGGTTTGGCATAAAGGATCCAAGGAGAGATTAAGAGAGATGCCACTAATGGCTCATCATTCAAGACTAGGGGAGTCATTTGGACTTCAAGGTGAGATGCTATTTGAGGCATGCTGGAGTGTCATAGCCCAATGAGTTGAGTCAGTAAAGATGGAGAGTCATACCCCCAGTTACAGCGGCAATACCTATAACAACTTTTATATTATATATTGACCTAGCATTCATACCTTAAATAGTGAGGGTAGTGATTGAGGTAATACCTAGTACACCAACCTTATGATAGCTCCAGTAACTCTGGTAGTCACATTGGTGTGTATTGTAAAAAATATGAGGGAGTTAGGGTGTGAACCCTTTTTGGGTGAACTGAAGGCAGTGATAATGGGTAGGTGGCTTCATATAGTCCAAGACACTTTGGATCAAATACATGTAATAAAGGGTTTATGGGTGAACTATACCACCCATTTGCTTTTTGACAGGGCATGGTCTTGGTAGGATATAGTGAGGTTGAGGCGACCTGAAGGGTTATGGTCATAAATCAATTTTAAGGTGTAATTTGAGCACCAATTTTATTCATCGTGTCACTGCAAAGTAAAAGAGTAGGAATTTTTAGCCCTAATGTAGGGAGACATATCATTACTGGATTATGAGAGGTCGTTCCATGACCTCTCCATGTTCACCTTACATTGTGTTCCTAGTGACCTGTATATGATTGAGAGACTATGAGATGGGTTGTGCTAAGAATTGAGGCAAGGATTGATTGCATTGAAGTTTGAAACAACCAGAGATCTCATTGAGGTAGCTGAGGCCCTACAAGCATGTATGGGGGAGGCTAGGAGGGCCACCTTAGTTTGGGCAAACAAAAGAACATAAATCATTCTCCAGGAAAACCATCTCTTAAAAAAAAAAGAATAAGGGGAAGTTTAGTTAGTTCAAGAAGGGGGGGAAGACCAACAATAGTATCTACTCAATGTACTAAGGTGAGGTGGACTGTAGTGTAGTCGAACTTGAGGGGTAGTTTTACTAGAGAATCTTCAAAGCAGAAGATGATCATTTACCCTAAGTGTGCCTTATATAGGCAAAGGTATCCGAGAGATTGTTCTGTATTGCTAGAATGGTATTACATTTGTAAGGGGAACATATATGGTGAGATTGCCCATATTTAGGCCGAAGGTGTTATTATTGTGTAAGTTAGGGTTATTTTCAAACAAATTGCCCCTAAAGAACTGCGTTTATTAAGAATTAGCAATAATAGGCTCAAACCTTGTAGGAGTCTGCCATTGTAGATAGACCAGGCAGATGGGCACAGTTAGGGGCTAGTGGTAATAGAGGTCGGCCTCGTGTTTAGAATGATAGGACTCAAGGAAAGGTGTTTTATGTAACACAAAAGGAGACTAAGGCAGCCCTTGATGTGGTGGCAGATACATTAGAGTTAAATTTTTTGTATGTACATATATTATTTGATCCTAGGGCTACGCATTTCTTTATTATAAATAAACTTATTAGGTAACTGAGTAAAAATCCATGTTGGATAAAAAAAAGCTTTGTTGTAAGTACTCTATTAGATGAAAATATGAATATCGAACATATATATAAGGGGATCATGGTTGATATTAATGGGTGTGAGATGAGAGTAAACCTATTACCATTGGAGTTACATGACTTTGATGTCATCCTAGGTATGAATTGGTTGGGTGGGTATAGGGCTCAAATGGACTATTTTGCGAAAACAGCAACTCTCCAAGAACCAGATGGTAGGAGAGTGATATTTAGAAGAAATAGGAATGTTATTCTAAATTGTATTATCTCAGTTATGACCGCTAGAAAGATGATAAAAAAAGGGTGTGAAACCTACCTTGCTCATATTTTAGAGACAAAAAGGAAGATTTCAATTATCGAATATTACCGTAATGAGAGAATTTCAAGACATATGCTCATATGAGTTATCAAAAGTTTCACTTGAGAGAGAAGTAGAGGATAATGCTTGAAGAGGATGACACCTTATGAATTGGTTAAGTTGAAGATTCAACTATAGGAATTATTGGATAAAGGATTCATATGTTTAAGTAATTCGCCCTAGGAGCCTCCAGTATTAATTGGGAAGAAGAAGGATGGAAATCTTAGACTATGTATAGATTACAGACAATTAAATAAGATAACGATGAAAAATAAATATACATTTACATGGAAAAATGATTTGTTTGATCAACTTAAGGGAGTCAGGGTGCTTTCGAAGATAACTCTAAGATCAGGATACTATCAATTAAGAATAAAGGAGTTGAATATGGAAAAAATCACATTTGGAACTCATTATAGGCATTATGAGTTCCTAGTAATACCATTTCGATTCACAAACGCATGAACAATGTTTATGGATTTAATGAATTGGGTTTTCCAATCTACTTGGATAAGTTTGTGGTGGTGTTCATAGATGATATCTTAGTCTATTATAGTTTCTACTTGGAGTATAAATAACCTTTGAGGCAAGTGTTATTGACTATAAGGAATCATCAATTGTATGCCAAATTGAGTAAGTGTGAGTTTTGGCTAAAGAAAGTGTTTTTTCTAGGACATGTTATATCACCCAAAGGAATATTTATGGACCCTAAAAAGGTTGAGGCAGTGTTGAAATGGGAAAGACCTATGAATGTGACTGAAATTCATAATTTCCTTGGGTTAGAGGGATATTACAAAAGGTTTATTTAAGGATTCTCTACTATAGCTATTCCAATGACATAACTAACTCAAAAGGAGACAATGTGAATAGACAAAAGAGTGTGAAAAGTGCTTCAAATAGTTGAAAACATGGAACACACTTGCATCGATGTTGATACTCCCTTTATAAATTGAAGGGTTGATGGTCTATAATGAAGCATCAAAGAAGGGTTTCTATTGTGTATTGATGCAACACAGTAAGGTGAATGCTTTTGCCTTAAGACTATTAAAAACTCATAAGGTTAAATTTCTAGTACATGATTTAAAATTAGTCATTGTAGTGTTTTCTCTAAAGGTATGAAGACAATTTTTATATAGGTCTCGAGTTCGAATTTTTATGGATCATAAGAGTCTGAGGTGTCTGATGACATAGAAGGAATTGAATATGTAACAAATATGCTAGGTGGAATTGATCAAGGATTATGATAATATAATAGAGTATTGTTCGAGGAGGGAAAATGTTTTTATGGGTGCCTTGGGTCA
Organism: Populus tremula; assembly: GCA_964019445.1. Classification (NCBI taxonomy): domain Eukaryota; kingdom Viridiplantae; phylum Streptophyta; class Magnoliopsida; order Malpighiales; family Salicaceae; genus Populus; species Populus tremula. The sequence continues at coordinate 7,597,349 of CAXHTJ010000015.1, read as the reverse complement.
TAAAAACAAGGCAATGGATGCGTAGAGGGATTATTGGGATGGAAAGGAATTACTGGAGCTGAGAAAGATTGATGCCAAAATAGATATTGGACATAAGGACTCCTTATCAGCTTAATTAAGAGTGAGGTCAACATTTAGGGATAAAGTGTTAAAAGCTCAACAAAAAGATATTGAAGTTGTTAAGATAAGAGACAAAGTGAAGTCAATAATTGAAAGTCCTTTTCAGATCTTGAAAGATAGAATGATAGTATTTGGAAAGAAAATGTACTTACCGAGAGACAAGTCATTGAAAAATGAAGTACTACTTGAAGCTCATGAGTCAAGACTCGTGACACACCTAGGACTACTAAGATATACCATGATTTAAAAGAGTTTTATTGGTGGTCAACTATGAAAAGAGAAGTAGTTGAGTACATAGACAAGTATAGAGTGTGCGCCAGTAGGTAAAAGAAGAACACAAGAAACCAACAAGGCCACTAGAACCACAACTGATACCTGAATGGAAATGGAAAAATATCATTAAGGATTTCATGTTCGTATTACATTGAGGGAGAAGGGGTAATGATGTTATTTGGGTCATTGTAGATTGATTGACTAAGTTTGTGCTTTTTTTCTCAATGGAGATGATGGACTCAGTTAATAAATTGATAAAGTTGTATGTGCATGAAATAGTGAGGTTACATAGGGTACTCATGTCAATTGTTTTAGAGTGAAACCTTAAGTTTACCTCTCGTTTATGGCCAAGTGCTTAATATGTTATAGGAACAAAGTTGAATTTTAGCATAACTTTTCATCCCAGACTAATGGACAATCTAATAGAACAATTCAAATATTACTAAGAACTTGTATATTTGAATTTGGTGGTAATTAGGTAGATCACCTACCCTTAGTAGAGTCCACCTACAAAAACAACTACCAAGTTGCAACAGGAATGACTCCTTATAAAGTTTTATGTGGATTGCAGTAGTGTTGGAAAGAAGTAAGGGATAAGAAGCTAACTGGGCCAGAGTTCGTACAGGTTACTTAAAAAAAGATAAAAACAATAAAAGATAGAATGAAAGTTGCCCATATTAGGAAAAAGAGCTATGCAGATAACAGGAGGAGACCCCTTGAGTTTAGTATCGGAGATAGAGTATTTTAAAAGGTTTCTCCGTGGAAACATATGCCCTTTTTTTCTCTCTTTTTGGCAAACAATTTTCTACATAAAGAGAGGGGGAGAAATTTTTGATTTTTTTCTTCTTATTTCTTGTTATATCCATTAAAAAAAAAAAGCAAAATTAGAGTGAGTAAGGGATAGACAAGTACTCAAACAAGTAAATTAAGTCTTTTTATTGGTTATTTTGAAGAAAACTTAAGGGCTAGGGTTTTGGAAAGGGAAGGAGAGGAAAAGTGAAGGGAGCTTTGGTTATCTTACATCCATTACTTGAGTTATCATTAAATTAAAGTAAGAAATACATCTAAAAATATTAATTGCAATGAATTTGTAGTTTTGTTAATGAATTGAAAATGTTAGGGTTATATGAGAATTAAATTGTGTTGTTTGATTGATGAATGGATGTCATTGTGTTTGATTAATGTTTGTAAATATGGAATATGGTTGGTTAATGATTTAATTCCAAGAATATAAGGGATAAAAATCCCTCTCTCACTACTTATAGATTTCATCCAAAAGGAAAGAAATTGAGAGATTAGGGATTTTGATGTGATTGTTTAAAATTGTATGGCATTATAGTTATATGAATGTAAATGGATGGAAATAATGGTAGGAAATTTCAAAAGAAAGGATAAAAATCCTCTCTTTCTTTCTTTCCATAGTTTTGGCCAATGTTTGCTAAATAGAGGAGGATTTTAAAATTTTGAACTTATTAACATCGAAAGGTATGTTTAAACTAATTTGGTTGATATATTTAAGAGTTAAAAATAGGTTAGTTGTGAAGAATTTTACCCTTTATGGACATGAAATCCGGCCAACTAGTTGTAAAAGAATTGGATTTGGTAGATGAATGACAAATAATGTATTGGTTCTACCAAAACATTACCCACTATTATTTCATTTATTTAAACATTAATTCATCACAATTTCATAGATTAACCCATTCAACCTTATAACTCATACCATAACTATACACTAATACAATTAAATGAAATCTTAACACACTAAATACATCAATTTAACTGAGGGGAAAGGATTTGTTACCTTTTAACTCAAAGAAATAAGAAATGGGAAGCTTGAAATCACCATAAAAATTTCTTTTCTCCTTCCCCCTTATTTTCCTCTCAATGTCACCCCTTTTAAGGAAAAATCCCTTATTCTCCTTTTAAGATTTTCTTGTTAAAACCCTTCCTAGTATACTTTAATCACTAGTTCTATCTTCTTCTTCTTTTTTGTGAATTGTTTTCGATGAACTTTGATAAATTTTCACTCAATTTCTTCTCCCTCTCAAGCCCTAACATGGTCGGCCAACATGGCTAATTTCCTACTCCCCACCTGTTTAAATATTTACAAGTTTTCCCCCTTTTCATTTAAGGACTTCCTTGTTTTGTTTTAAAACTATTTGGCCCAAAAGTTTGACTTATTCAATTTCATCCTTGTCTAATGTTAACCTCCTTAGATAATAATTTCTACTCCATTAATTTCTATTATTTCTATTATTATTATTATTATTATTATTATTATTATTTAATTATTTGTCCCGCCCTTTTTAAAAAATAAATGTAAATCGAAATACATAAATTTACTAGGGAGTTACATGAAATGATGAGAATGTATAAAGGAATAACAATGAAGGTGTTAGAAAGGGTTGAGAAGAGTGTTGATTAATAAGTTAATGAAATTGGGAGGATTGTCAACAATTGTGATAAGTTGCAAAATGATGATATTGGATAAAGTAGTTCTTAAAATGTGTCTTTGGCAACTTTATAGTGTGTATAACATGGCAAGAAATTTATTGTGAATAAAGATAAGTTAAATTGGTAATGTGTGAATGTTATGAAATTTATCGACGAAACTAGACAGCGTCATCTCTTGATCTTCCAAAGGGAATTTGAGCATGATAATAAGGAAATTTGGATTAGGTCTATTCATAAAAATTATAGCCTTGGATGTTATCTATCCAAAGAAGTTAACCTTGCATAATGTGGAGTTTTAGAACTCCATCTATGGGTTAATAACCTAGAAAGGGTTGGGATAAACCCTACTAGACATATGGTCATCTCCTTGATAATGGGTAATTTTAAGGGCTTTAGGAGTAGAACTGGGTTCTTCTCCCTTCAATAGACATATAGCCCTATGTCTTAGCTTTTCGAGGGATTCTTAGCTTTTAGAGGGATTAAGTCACACCTTAAATTGAACTATATAATGTTAGTTATGGATGAAACCCAAAACAGTGTTCGAATGAGGAATTACGCTGATTGTGATGTTTGTTTGCATTCTTATTTTAGAACTTAAGGAAAAGTATTTAATGGGAACTTGAGACGTAAATTTAAGAAAAAAAGGGTAATAATTAATGAGATGATTAAAGAGAAATTTGTATAGATTTTGGATTTAGAAGAAATACACGCTCATGAGTAATAACGTGGTATACTTATTAATGTAGGAGAAGCCACATGACCCAAATAGCAACTCAGGACTACTAGTTAAGCTTTAACAATAGGTAGGTGCCTAACACCTATGCTTTCTATTTTCTACTATTTTAAATTGTTCAGCATGTTAATGCTTTGAACTTGGTAGTCTATATATATGATGTTAATAAGAAAAATAAAATAAAATAAAAAGATCTATATGAATGGTAGTTTGGGATGACATTGATTAGCTATCTAGGTTTGGATAGCTAATGGTATCAATAGGGTTCCATGGGTGCTGAAATTTTTTATATTGATTAGTCGATCACAAGTAATTAAGTGACTAATGATGTCAGTAAAGATTATTAACATTGGCATTGTTACTCCTGGTTAAGAAAAAAGATAAGTTGATTAACTATTTCAGGGTATGAATAGTTAATGATATCAATGAACTGCATTGGTATCGACAATCATTTCTAGTGTTATTAGTTGCTTTGGGTAATGAGGCTAATGATATCAAAGGTTCTTAATATTGGCAACTTTAATACCAGATAAGGATAAGAATTGATTAACTATTTCAAGGTACGAATAATTAATGATATCAATAGATTGTATTGGTATTGACACTTGAATGGAATTGATTAGTCTAACCCGGTATTGGGATACTAATGATATTAATGAGATTTATTAGTATCAGCAATTACCTTTCGAAGAATGGGAGATAAAGCATTGATTAGTTATTTCAAAAGAATATGATAAGCTAAAGATACCAAGAGGGGAATATCTTGATATCAAGTGAGAATTAATTCATAAGGAGATAGTGTTCAAAACCATTGAGTTGAGTTGAAATTTCTAAGATGAAATTATTCTCGAAAAATAGTTTAGGATATTAGACGGATATTGGTAATAGATGAAAAATATATATTGTAAAAGAGGTTTATACCTAAATTTATGTATCAAAGAAATGCCATGGAAATTATTCCTTGTTGTTGTTATTGTTTGTAACTACTTTTTATTTATATGCACATGGTAATTTCTATTTTCAAGTCTATTCGAAGTCACGTCAGGAGTGATATTAGTTTAGTCACCTTTTGCTTTTGGACATGTAATTATTTTATAAATTAAGAGACTTATCTCTTAAAACTTGAAATATAATATTGACCTGTAAATTTGGATGTATGACTTTAATCTAATGTATGTAATTCTAAGTACTTGTTTAACCATGCATATTTATAGTTGAAATCGAATCCTTCACTTGAATTACATTATATGATATTATGTAATAATGAATTATGTGTTATTATTTTGTGAACTTGAATTGTGTGATGTTATTGAATAAGGTGTATTGTATTAATGAGGATGAGTTGGGTTAGGATCCAGTATGAATGGATCGAGTTATGAAATAAAATTGAAAGTGTAATATGATTTTGTTGATAACTCCACTGAAATTTTCTTAGAAAATTTCAGTGGAACTTGTATAAGAAAAATTAATGAAATTTTCATTTACCTATTGTGTGTTTTCTTGGAAATTAGGACTATTACAATAAGTCAGAAAAATCCAGATGATTGGTAATAGAATAAAAGTGTGGTTTAGGCTAGAGATGACCTTAGTACGTTCACAGAACTAGATATTATGGCATCGATTTACAAAGATAAAGGTATAGTAAGAGAAATTGTTTGATAAACGAGGATTATGAACACACACATGTAGAATATAATAGTAAATTATCATTGAGTATGAAGCTAATTATGCCTAATATAAAACAAATTTTCAGGTACTTCGCATCACCAAGCTGAGAAGTTAGATTTAATATTATATATCTTTGCCTAACCAATCGATGTAATTAGGAGAATGAATATTTTTTTGTAATATAATTTTGTATCCAAATTGTGTATACTTATCTAACTTAATTAGGGATAATGTATTTAAGATAATTATCTTGTTTAAATATGTTTATAATTTTGTTGTACTTTTTTTTCTTAAAAAGTTACTTTTTAAAACCCAAACCGCAAAAAATATCACAATATCAAAAACACATGAAAGCTTCAAAGTTAAGTTCCACTAAATATTACACTTAAAAATTTCTGATTCTAAAATTAATGTAGCTATAACATAATTAATCAAACATCCTTTTAACAATCTAGATAGTGAGATATTAGCGTGACATCTCTTTTATTTGATATTAATTGAAGAGAAAAATTAGATTAGCTTATATTTTAATAAAAAAAAAATTTCTTGATGATGTCAAAGCTACATCCTCATATTAACTTCATATTACTCTAAATACAAAATGTTAAGAGTGTTGTAGACATAATTTTTAAGTACTTAAAATTAAACAAGCACATTTATATAAATATATGGTTTTATTAAATATATGACCGGGTGCAATCCCTATCTATAATATTATTTCCTTGGATTTGATATTTGATGATTTGATTTATTTGTGAAATCAAGCCAATATTTGTGTTTTGCAAGAGCTCGAATATAAACGTGTATTGCGAAGCGAGATTTGGTGATTTAATACTTTGAAGAGTACCTTTGATTTTTTCTTTAAAGTGTTGTTGAATAATTCTTATGGGCTGTTTAGGCTTGATCAAACAGAGTTTTGTTCTTTGTAGACTTCAAGTGTAGATGAAGGAGGTTTGAAACTTCTGAGAGAGCTTTTGTGTTTGAAAAGCTTGTCTTGAAAACAATTTGTATCTCCAAAAATTCTTTTGTTTTTTTTTTTTCTCTAGGTTAAGGCCATCTAATTATAGAAATTTGTAGGCTTTCAAGTCCTTTTCCATTAGCACATGGTATGATTTTATTAGTTGATCTATATTGATGAGATATTATATTTATGACAAGATATCTTGAATATCTCATTCCAAATATCAATATTTTATTGTCAAAGAAATATATGAAACTTTATTTATTTTTCCATGTTATTTATTTTTATTTTATTTTATTTTTAATGTAAAAATAAAATAAAAATACCACAAAGTGAAATTTAATTGGTAATTTTTTTGTTTCTACAAGTGTAATAAAATATTTTTAATTGACACAATAATTAAAATTATTATTATTATTATTATTATTATGAGTATGACATGTATAATTGACGTATCGGATCACGAGAAAACAAAATTACGAGCACAAATGGAAACTTGGCACGATAAGAGACATGATATGCTGTTCCACTCGTGCACAGTTTTCCATGTATTAATTAATTGAACTTGAGCTAATACAAACCCACTGACTTCACCTCAATCTAGAAAAAATCAAACCACCATAGAAGTGTCAGTTCGTTATTGGCACACAAATTACACTAAAATTTGTGGTTTTCTTTCTCAACTTGTTTCAAAAAATTGAAGGACTCAAATAATGTTGTCGAGCAAATTCGTCATAGATTCATCGATATTGTAGGCGAATTTTGTGATATAGTAGTAGCAAATGAGATTAGTAAAATATAGATATAGATTCTAATATAAAATCCAGATTTAATAAATATTTTTTTTATGAAATCAAACCGGGTTTAAAAAAAATAGGAAAAGAAAAAATTAAAGGTGACCCGGTTGACTCGACGACCCAATTGATCCAGCAAAATCGATTAGAACCCATTAACATTTTTTTTTATTAAAAACTCAAAACTCAAATTTAAAAATTATGGAAAGCATGCCCCAAAATAGAAATTTGTGTCCAAAAACCTTAATACAAACTGGGTAAGCAAAACCAACTGTAAAAACTTCCACAACAGTTAAGAGTATGGGCCCGTTAGAAGAAGGAAAAAACAGACGCTGCAGAAGATGGACTCTTTTTTCTTCTTTTTTTTCGTGATGGGACATCGAGGCCATGTTGCCTTGGCAATGATTCATCGAGGCCATTAGTGTTTAACCCACTCATGTCCACCATCCCACCGAAACTCTAATTAATCTCCGGTTTCTTTGCCCCACCACCACCACCACCTTCCTGTAATCTGGATATCCTCCTCTAGTTTTCTTTTCATCAAGATTTTTATGGACTTTAATAATTCGCTAGGTGGTGCATGGAGAGCTTACAAGGTTAGATTTTCTTATAAAGTCGAATGTTCTTTTTGTATGTTCCATAGCACAATGCTAACAATTTTAGCCCAAGTTTTGTGCCCGTTTAAGTTACGGAATCCTGTAGCTCATTGAAATTAAGTGTAATACCCTAATCCAAATATTTTGGGAAATTTATATATAATTTTATTTTCGACTAAGTAGAAAAAAAAAACCCATGTAATTCTATATCCATATAAGAAAATGAAACTTTATAGTCTATTCACCCTAGTTTTACAGACTTCATGATAGTTGTCGCACCCTCGCGGCGTCGCAGCGACCCATGATTGATTTCGGGGTTTTTGTTTTTTATTTGTGGATAAGGAGTCGCCACCTAGTATTTTAGTCACTAAGAACCCTAACTGATCTTTTAGAGATTATAAGACAAGAGACTAGTTGCATAAAGGGAAGGTTAATAACACCCATAGTACGCCCTACCTAATATAAGTTGCTTGGTGTTTGGTTTACTTTATAATTGCTCTGGTGTTAGTGTTTTCTAATCCCATCAGTTTTTCTAGGTTTGATACAATCTAAATTTATTAAGATAAAAATCCAATGAGATTTCATATGCTTTAAAAGCTAGGTAAATTTTTTTTTTAATATACAGGTTCCATCAAAATTTCTACCAAAATTTCGGCAGAGTCTCCCCTATACTAGGAGGTCCCAAGTTATCGACATATGCCTATTTACACTTCTAATATCTCACATCTCATAACTCAATCACGACCCAATCGTCTTGGGTCTCAATCCCACAAACATCATCCTCATCACAGCCATAATATTTATAACATACATTGAATAAAAAAATCATTATGGAGGAGTAAATGAGATAAACATACATGCATGAAACATGATTATATGAATTCCAGAGTTAAGTTCATCTATTCAAGTTTAAACATCAAATATATAAATTAAGTTCTATGAATGTTTAAATATTTCAAAATATAAGGATATACTACCTAGAACTACATAACAAAAAGTGAACAAAAGTTAGGATCTACTCCTGTAGTACACGCGATGGTCTTGAAACAAAATACATATTATTGAAACATGAATATCATAATAAGTATAGTAACACAAATACCTAATAATTTAAAAAGGCAAACATGTATTCATATTCTATTCACTTCTGTATTTTTGTTTCCATTGGAACTCTTCTTCATTCAACTACTAAATCCGTTTCATCTTTCATTTTTAACTTCTATTCAAGATTCCATAAGATCAACCACAACTATTTCTGCCTACCTCATTATCAGTACTAATTACACCGGCATCATCATCACCTTGTAGGCGTCAATGTTTAGCGATCCCCTTACCTGGGACCTTAACATACACTAAATGTATGCTAGTCAATGCATGGTGATCCCCTTACCCGGGATCCTAACATACACTAAATGTATGCTAGTCCTTGCCCCATATGCATTAATGCATGGTGATCCCCTTACCCGGGATCCTAACATACACTAAATATATGCTAGTCCATGCCCCATAGGCATCCATACAGGATGATCCCCTTACCTGGGATCCTAACATACACTAAATGTATACTAGTCCATGCCAATTTCATCCATTATTCATATGTTACTTTCTATGCATGTTCATTTTCTCATGATAGCATACATACATATATCATGTATATTTTCAGAGTTAGTATCTCAATGTACAAGTGTTCATATGACTCAATCTTTTATATTCTTATATATAAGTATTCACGTGAAAGTCTATTGTTATTGTCTAACTTTGAACTGTTACTTTCCAATTGTTACTATCTAGACATTGAACTATTATTGTCCAACAGAATCAGTCACGACTCAGTCTCGGTTGGTAACCCATAACTGGAGTTCTATAGCTCCAAATTGAGTAAGGCCAGTTTCCTCAGTTAGTCAACATCCAAATCTATAATTATTATGAACGAACCTAGTCCTAATTCCCTCATCCCCCTACTTGAATTCTCTCTATAAGTCAGGAGACAAATCTATCCAGATTCATCAACCTTTCCATTTACACACAACATTCACAATTCAACCTTTTCTCTTTATCTCAACCCCAAGCCATATCACATATCGTTTAAGAGTGTCAACAATATCTTTTTAAAGAGTCAATTTATCCTAACTAATTAATCTATACCATTGTATGCAAGATACCTAACACGACTAAAAGATTGATGTCTTCTCCCAAGTGTAGGAGTGTTGAAGTAATAAATAACCCGACAAGACCAGGGTCAAACCACAAGGAGGTTAACTATATAATAATAATAATATGTTAAAAAGGACTTTGAGATGTTTGATTAATGTGAGAATTAAATAATGATAGAAAAAAATGTCAAGGTTAGAGGATCCACTAATGGTATTTCAAACAAGTATAGTATACACTCTTTTTATAACTCAACTGGAAACCACACACATAAAAAGGTTCCAATCGGATGATTTGTCATTAATAGCTCATTATAAATTGTTAACATGATCATATTATTTATCTTATTTAAGTAACACCAAACTTTTAAATATTGTCAGGAATTAATTATGCTAACTTATGTTAATAACAAATCAAGTTCCTTTCATAGCACAAGTGTAGGTTATATCATACAGTTGGCTATGAAAGTGCCAAGCATTTGTTGTATCAAGTGTTATACAACACAAATCTAGATTAACAATTTAACAAGCAAGGTATTAATAATTTATAAGATACAAATGATAAGACATGTTAATAGCAAGTTGTTTAGGATATAAGCATTGAAGTTCATATTGAGTTTATATTATACTTATTCTTACACTATTAGTGTAACCTTTTCACCTTGACATAATAAACTTAGCTAAACATAATGAATAAGAGAAACATAGATAAACAAGATAAGAATATAAATAAGATACAAGTTAACTAAGTAAAGGAAAGGAAAAGAAAAGCATAAACAAGATATTAATGAAAGCAAAACTTAAGCATTACAAAAATATAAAGAGAAAAATAAAAAGCATCATCTTGATCTGAACAACCAAGATGCCTAAATACATGGCAAATGCCTCGTTTTATAGGTCAAAATTTGAAACTATTGATTTGATGACTAATTGTTGAGTGAGTGGCCACATCTTGACTTGGTGATAATCTTTATCTTCTTGTCTGAATAAAACGTCATTAATAACATCCAAATTTGAACCACCTGTACTCATGAAAGTTCTAGGACATTGTCTTATCTTTCCAGGGGGGAAAATTGAGGTAATTTGGACTTCTACAACTCGAGATATGGGTTGAATACTGAACAATGTCTAGACTGTAAGATAGATTCAGACTTCTCCATTGTTGCTATAATTTGGACTTGAAACGACCTTTTTAAATCTTGGACTCTACATGAACGTTTTAGGCCTATGTCTTATCTTTCCATCCATATAAATCAGACCTAAATCTGAGATCTACAGCTCTAGATATGACCCAATGACCGAACAGTGTTCCAGTTTGGACTGAACCAGCATCTCTTTTCTAAGTTTGGCCCTCTCTTTGTCCTTTCAATTTCAGTACTTAAACTCATCAATCAATCCTTTCAGTTATGTGATAGGCCTGCATTTAATATGAATATTTACTATAAATTAAAGGTATCTTATATTATTAGATATGTTATCATAAAACATACTTTGGTTAAGAAGTTATTGATACTTCAAGTGCAAAATGATAATATAAAACCTTGATAAAAATACATTTTTAAGTACTAATCAGTACCCTTATTCATTCCAGTAATATCAATGTATGTAATACACTCGTATCCATTCCAATTATGTCATAACTAGTTGATACACATCAATGTATGCAAGGTGCTCATACTCATTCCAATATTTATCGCAGCAATAAAACAATAAATTCTGAAATCAATGAGTTTACAAAATTGAAAAGACAAGGTGCGATGCACCTACCTAGAGTATGTGCATGTGCTTCCACTCCGTGCAATTTTTCAGTCCCCACAGCTTCCTCTATACCACTAGAGATTCAGTCTTTATCAACAATACAACCAACATCACAATTTTATTTAATTTGCATTCAAGTAGTATTCTCAAACCAATCACAAGGAATTTCTTTAGGATCTCATACTCTTTCCCATTTTCATGTTTATTCATTCTTATAATTTTGTTATCAAAACCATCACTCAACAACAATTCCAAGCAAAGATTAAAAATCGTCTAATTTCAATAAATTTAGCTTAACCAACCCAGAAACACTATCTAGTGTTTTAATCATAACTAAAGTTGTAAAACTTTGTTTTGGGCATGATTTATCTCCATCAAAGGCTAAAACATAGAAATACAACTTTTATGAAGAAGCCAACTCTAAATTATTTTATTTTAAGGCTCAAAATCAACAATCATAATAGCCCATCTTTTATAACTAAAATTTTTAGACAAGGATTTTCATCTCTTGAAAATCTTTTTCAACTTCCAACTTACTTTCATGCAAAAACAACATCATCCAAGGTCATTTGGCATCATTAAATCACAAATTCAAACCAATTCTAAAGCAAAAGATTCAAACAATTTCCCTACCTCTACAATATAGCAAGATTAGACCAAAATAAAAAAACTCATTTCTTTTGGGATTTCTCCTATTATTATTATTATTATTATTATTACAACAAAATGATGAACCATTAATTTTCTTTCACTTTCTCCTCGTGCGATTAAACATAGGCAACAAACCTTAACAATTAATATTCTTAGATCATTATTACAACAACAATTTTCACCCTATTAGTTGGAATCCATGACAATCTTCATTAACTAATCAATTTGCCAAAAATACTTATGGCTAGCTTTAAATATGTTTTATTTTCCAAATCTCTTTCATCTCAATTTCTTCATGGTTCCACCCCATTTATACCCACACAACCAACATATTAGCTTTTTATTCAATCAACATGTTCATATAGCAATGTTCCTTACTATTCTTACACAATAATCATTCTTCCCCTCATATAAGAATACATAATTAATCCATAATAATAATCATAACAAGAACATATTTTACCATTACATCTTCCATAAAACCTACACCCACACAATTCTCATTTCATCAAAACATGTATTTAATCAAGCTTACTATATTTTTCCAAAACTAGCAATAGATTCAAAAGGCAATAAGTCATCAACCTCTGATTATTGTTTTGAACCCAACTATCAGACTACATATCATAGAGTTGTGCATAATATATCTCAAAATCATAATGATCCAACGGTTAGAACTCCCTAGATCTGAATAAAATCGAGCTTACCTGAAAATGGACGAGCTATTGTTCAACATGCATGAAACCTTGCCGGAGAATGAGTTTCCCATATCCGCCATCCAACATGAAGGAAACATCTAGGTACACCACATATCCAAGAATGAGCATGATCCAACGATGGATAAGAGAAAAATTGGCCGGCAACCAAACTGCCCTGCAAGTGTATTTCCTTTTTGTTTTCCAGGAAATATCTAATGATGTTTTTTGTTAAATGGATTGTGTGCCTTCCAAGCCCTCCGGTCAGTTAGTAGAGGAGTGTGATAAGAACAACATATCCAAAACGCAACATGATCCAACGGTGGATTCCAGAGATATGGCCATTGGAGCATTATTGGTTTTTCTCCAAAATCTGCAGCTCTCTTCCCCTCTTTATCTGATTTTCTCTATTTTTTTTCTTTTTTTCTTCTTTTTTTTAACTGGTGGCCTCCTTGGAGTTTTATAGGCACTTTTTTCCATAATTATAATTTTGTCCCTCATTCATGCCTTTATGTATTTTATTTTATTTTTCATATAAACTATCTGGTTTATTTCTGCTTAAATCGCTAGTCTTTACCAAACTTCGATTGGGATAGGATATTTAACCAAGGTAGGAAAACATATTAATAGACTTCATGCAAAATTTCATCATGATCCGACGATTGGATTGAGAGCTCTACTTCCTAATGTAAAATTGGTCAGTTCATGACTTTTTCGTCAACGATCCAAATTTTCTTGTTCAATCTTCACATAAAATCATATCAATTTTCCTTCTAAACCTTTAAGGTCATTTTATTTTTTTTTTCATTATTTTATCCATCAAAACACGTTACAAGTTTCTCTGTCCTTATGCATTCTAAACCAAAATTCATTTTATAGAGGTCATCCCTTCCATTTTAGATCATTATTTATCTATTATTTATAATCTTGGTTTCCATCACTCATTGAAATCATACCACTTTGAGTCTTACGTTTACATAAGGGTTTACACATATGCATATTTAAACTATAAATTTTTAGGGTTTCACACCCAGACTCTCGCGGACTATTAGGGTTCCTAGTGACCAAAATACTAGGTGGCAACTCTCATTCCCCTCTCTAACTAATAAAGGATAAGAATTTCTTATCCTCTTCACCCACATCATTCCCGATAATTCTGCTCTAGAAGGATGATTGTCGCAACACCTTACATGTGTGACAACTCCCTAAAACTATCTTGACCTATTTAATCATTTACGTGGTGGAAAAAAATGTAATCTAATAACACAATCATAATATAAAAGCATAAGTAACAATATTACAAGTCCAATGATGTTTACAAAAAGAAGAAGAAAAAGAAGAAGAAAACAAAGAAAAAGATTTAAGAGCATGCGTGGATCAAAGATAAAAGAAAAAAAGCTTCTCTCGTATGTGATAGGAGGTTGTGAGTCACCAAACTTAACGGTTCATCAAACGCACCGTAATCGTTGAGAAATGGCTTTCTAAACTGCACAACCATTGAGAAACGACTCTTTAGGCTCCATGACCGTTGAGAAACGGCTCTTTGAGCTCCATAACCATTGGGAAACACTCTTCGAGCTCCAAAATCATTAAGCTCTTCAAGATCTATAACCATAAAGAAATAGCTCTTTGAGATCCGCAACTATTAAGAAATGACACTTCAAGCCTTATGACCTTTGAGAAATGGTTCTTCGAGCTCTATAATCATTGAGAAAAAGCTTTGTCGAATCCACAACCATTGAGAAACACATT